>CAUHTR010003983.1:0-40922 GCA_959609185.1 Schmidtea polychroa | reverse complement strand
ATTATTCTTTATTTCTTAATTTTACACCATAATTTACTTAACAACTAAATATAATCCTTATTTTCATATTTAACCAATAATTTCATGTGGTCATCTGGTTAAGTGTTTGGTATCTAGTTGACAGTGCTTTGTACTTGGTATCTTGTACTTGGTTGTTAGTACTTGGTTGATAGGACTTAGTAGCTAGTTAATGGGTAGGTGGAGGTTGTGAGTACTTGGTATCTGGTAGCTAGTTGTTTGCTGGTTGTTGGTTGTTAGTACTTGGTAGTTGGTTAATAATTCTTAGTACCTGGTTGATGTTGGTTGTATGTACTTGGTAGGTGGTTGTAGATACTTAGTAATTGGTAATTAATGCTTAGTACCTGGTTGTTGTCGGTTGTTAGTACTTGGTAGGTTGTAGCTAGTTGTTAGTTGGTTGTAACTAGTTAATGGGTAGGTGGTTGTAGGTACTTGGTAGCAGGTAACTGGTTGTTAGTATCTAGTTGTAGGTATCTGGTTGATGTTGGTTGTAAGTAGTTGGTAGGTGGTTGTAGGTACTTAGTAGTTGGTAATTAATGCTTAGTACCTGGTTGATGTTGGTTGTATGTACTTGGTAGGTGGTAGTTAGTTGTTAGCTGGTTGTTGTGGGTTGTAAGTACTTGGTAGGTTGTAGCTAGTTGTTAGTTGGTTTTTTTAGTTGTTAGTAGTTGGTTGTAGGTACTTGGTTGATAGTTCTTAGTACCTGGTTGTTGTCGGTTGTGAGTAGTTGGTATCAGGTTGTTAGTAACTAGTTGTAGGTATCTGGTTGTAAATACATGTTCGTAAGTTACTGGTTGTTGTTTTGTTGTTGAATTATTATTAAAATTTGTCTTTGAAAAATATTTCATAAAAATTTCCATCTAAAATTATCATTGAAAAATATTTCATTAAAATTTCTATTAAAAATTACTTAAAAAATTATTTCATAAAAATTTTCATTAAAAAATTTCAATTCTCAAACACCTTCTATTATTTCAACTTTTTGTTAATAAATTTAAAAATCTTACTTTAATTTAATTTGTTAGAACCATAATTTACTTTAATTGAAAAATTTGGACCATAATTTAATTTAATTTAATTTTTTAGGACCATAATTTACTTAATTTTAAAATTTGGATCTTAATTAACTTTAATTTAATTTTTTAGAACCTTAATTTAGTTATTTGAGCCCATTCATTACTTTAATTTAAAATTTGAACCATTAATTACTTTATTATAAAAATTTGAAACTTAATTTACTTATTTGAGCCCATTGATAATTTTAATTAAAAATTTTAACCTTAATTACTTATTTGAGCCCATTGATAACTTTATTTCAAAAAATCTGAGCCCATAAATTACTTTAATTTAAAATTTTGGACCTTGATTTACTTATTTAGACCATAATTTACTTTAATTTTAAAATTTGGACCATTATTTACTTTAATTCAAAAATCTTAGCCTATAATTTACTGTAATTCAATTTTTTAGACCCATAATTGGCTTTATTTTAAAAAATTTACCACGCTTTTTTAGTGTAGACCGCCTTTTTCTATTGAAATTCTCAGGACCAAGGAGACCCCCCTGAATTGAACTAGAAAAATCCATGCTTTTTAGTGATAATCGGATTTTTGTATTGAAAATAACCCGAGACCTTAAATTACCATTGTTTTTTAGTGTAGACCACCTTTTTGTATTGAAAATATCCTGAGACCAAATATTACCATGATTTTTAATTGAAGACCGCTTTTTTGTATTGAAAATCCCAGGATCATCGAGACCCCCTCACTATAGTCTGAATAATCCATGCTTTTTTTATTGAGACCACCTTTTTGTATTGAAAAAATTTTTTTTGTATTGAAATTCTCAGAACCAAGGAGACCCCCTCACTATAATGTGAATAATCCATGCTTTTTTATCGAAGACCGCCTTTTCTATTGAAATTCTCAGCACCAAGGAGACCCCCCTCACTATAGTGTGAATAATCCATGCTCGCTATCTTTGACAGGCTGTCAAGATGCGGTTTTTTCCTTTATTTTGTTTTTCTGGAATTTGAAATTCCACCTTCATTTGTAGTTCTTAATTAACAACGACCTTTGTTTTAATTTCTTGTTTGTTTCCTTTTATTTGATTTATTTTTCTCATTTTTAATTTCTTTTTACTTCTGTTTTCTTTTCTAAGTTCCCATAGATCGTCCAATTTGTCATGACGATCTTCCCCCAGGTAATTTATTTAATTATTATGTTATTTTTCATTTAGGTATCCTCAACAAGACTTACAAATTCTAATCTTATACATGAAGCCTATAAAAAGTGTATACTGATGGTGGAACAGTGAGCATCCCACAAAAAAGAATAGGAAGTGTCAATCATCAGTTGTATACTTTCATGACAGAAAAACGAGCTCTCCAATGTTTGGACGATAAAAGGTATTGGTACAATTGTAATGAAAGTTATGCATACGGTCACTATAAGAGTCGTCAAATGCATATTGCAACTGCTATGTCTAGAAATGAATGCAAATCGAAACAAGCACTTTAACAATTAAATTTATGTGAATAATAAAATATATATTGTGAATTATTTGACTTAGTTAATTAAAATGTGTTTTATCATTTAATTATTCATTTGTCCAATTAATTTAGATAATTAGTTTCAAGTAAGAAATATTATTTTCGTGTTTATTTTATTTATTTATTTATTTTCCTGAAAAATTAATATCCGGTTTATCTAAAATTAACTCAGCGTTTTATTTTATAATAAATTAAATAATTTCTAATTAAAATTTTATTCAAATTGAAATATTATTATAATTTACCTCTTGTTAGAATATAATGTAAATGTAAAATTAAAAATAAATAAATAAATAATAATAATAATTAAATAACGCTAGTAATTAAAATAAAATATTAATAAACTAATTAATTAATTAAATGTAATAAATTAAAAATCAACTAAAGTAAGTAATTAAAATTAAAAAGAAAAAAAATAAATAAAAGTAATTAAATAAAATTTAAATTTAAAAAAAAATTAAATTAAATTAATAATAATAATTATTAAATAGCGTAAGTAATTAAAATAAAATATTAATAAACTAATTAATTAATTAAATGTAATAAATTAAAAATTAACTAAAGTAAGTAATTAAAATAAAACATAATAAAATAATTAATTAATAAAATAAAAAAGAAAAAATTAAAAAGAAGTAATTAAATGAAATGTTAATTTAAAAAATAAATACGCCATGATAGCATTACCAGTTGCAATTAACAAGAAAAAATATTAATTAAATAAATAAATAAATAAAGTATTAAAAATATTTATTTAAAAATATTTAAAGATCAATCGGAAATAAAAAATGCCAACAAACGTGTTTTTCTAATTGGCGCGCTCAAACGTAAGCGTAAAGTTGAAAATAAAGAAAAGAAATAGCTAATATTCAGAACATGAATTTGTTTAAATTTGGATTTACAACGAACATCATAGAAACTGACGTGCTTTGTTCAGATTCTCAAAAATTAAACGTATTATTTAACTCTGAAGGAATTCATGAAAAAGACAATAGTGGTGAAATTCATTTAATTCATCCCCAAGTTAGTCAAGTTGCTGAACCGACTGAAGTCGAAAATCAAAACACATTATTGAATATATTGCGGCTTTGCAAAGGTTGAATTTAGTAATGACTGTGCATTGTGGACTAACATTTTTGATAATATTCGTGAATTTTGGATTAGAAAAGGTTCAAATGATTGTCAACATTATGATAATGATTGCGAAGCTTCGGAGAGAATTTATCCCGATGGTAGAGAGGAAAACGTTTCACGATATCATTTATATAGTAAATATTAGCCACAGAGCTACGGGTATTAATAGAATCCATAACTAAAACACGTTTATTATAAAAACACCAATATTATTAAAACAAATTATATCGTTAATTTGTTTGAGGAGTTTCTAAAAAATAATAATTAATGTGTAAGTAAGGATTTCAGCATACAATCAAACATGCACAACATCATACCATTATTTAAATACAAATTACAAAACGCCTCACATCCCCCCCCCTTTTTGAAAACCTTTAACCACTCAATATTTCTCGTGACGGAACTTCCATTTTCCAATTTTATTTCATAACTTCGATCATGAATCTTTTTAGTAATCACACCTGGACCCATGTATCTGTTATCACCTTTATTTCGAACATTTGCTTCGATCAATACGCAATCTCCAATTTGAAATTCGCGATTTGTCGGCTGATTGATTTTTTCTTCTTCCACAATCTCTGAGAACCAATCACTATAAATCTTTTTCCCAAACACCATTTCAGCTGGAGTCTTCCTAATAGTTTTTTGAAAAGTTGAATTCAACATAAACTGAACTTCGGGAAGAATATCTACCCATGATTTATGTCTTTTATCTTTGAGTGTTATCTGTATTGCATCTCTAATTGTACGGAATTGTCTCTCAATCTGTCCATTTGCTGAGTGATGATATGGACTTGAATAATTAATTTCAATATTGTGGAATTCTGCAAAATCTTTCATTAGCTTTGATTCAAATGATTTACCTCTGTCACAAATTATTATCCTTGGTGCTCCAAACTTCATTATCCACTCTTCTTTCAGTAATCTTACCACTGTTTTTTCATCTTGCGATTTCACGGCATGTAAAGAAATAAACTTACTATGATGATCTATAATCCCAAGAATATATCTTTCTCCTTTCATTGGAAGTTGTAATGGACCACAAAAATCTACATAGATTGTTTCAAATAATTTCGAATCACTTTTGCAAATTTTTTCTTCTTTTGTTTTAGTTGTATCAACCTTTCTTTTCTGACAGTTTTCACAGGATTGTACAACATTACGAATAGATTGCTCCAAATCTTTCATATCAAAATTGTTTGATACATACATTTTTACTTTATTAGCACCCGCGTGACAGAGCGTTTTATGATATTCTATGATGAATTCAGACTTGTTTTCTTCTGGAATCCAAATTTTATTATTATTTGTCATAATTGACATATTTAAAAAATGTTTTATCTGGCATCAAACTAATATTTTCTTTTATATTTTCAATTTCTTTCGAGTTCTTTTGCCATATATTTTCAATATTAGCAGTCATCAGTGTCAACAATCTTGTTTTTAATTTACCCATTTTAGGATTTTCATGAATCATTTGACATTGAACACATGTTTCACATTCTTTTCTAGATAAAGCGTCGCCATTATTGTGGTTATCACCTTTTCTGTATTGAATCTCCATGTCCAGACCACTAAGATGGTTAATCCAAGTTTGAAATTGTGGGGTAATATCTTTCTTTGTCTTCATCATAAATGTAATGGCTTTGTGATCCGTCCTCAAAATAAACTTTTTACCTTATAGATAATGCTTAAAATGACCAGTAAAATAAAATATAGATAGTAATTCCTTTCTTGTTATACAATAACCCAACTCGTGTTTATTCATAGCTCGGGATCCATATGCGATTACTCTTTCTTTACTTCCATCTTTTTGAGACAGAACAGCACCAATGCGGTCAAAACTTGCATCTGTATCCAAAATGAATGGCTTAGAAAAATCTGGGAACTTCAATACAGGTGTAGACGTCAATTTCAGTTCTAAATTTTTAAATGAAGTTTCACACTCATCAGTCCACATAAGCTTCTTTTGTTTACTTCCACATAACGCTTCTAATACTTTGGAATCTTTGGTGTAATTTTCTATAAATCTGCGATAGTAATTTGCCAAGCCAAAAAATCCTCTCAAACTTTTTACGCATTTAGATCTTTCAAAATTTTTAATAGTTTCAATCTTGCTTTCATCCGTACGTATTCCATCTTCACCAATGATAGGACCAAAAAAATTTTTACTTCTTTCCTTTTGAATTGACATTTTGCTGGACTTATTTTAAGATTTGCTAATTTAATCTTTTGAAAAACCTTTTCAATGGTACTATAATGTTCATTTAATGTCTTTGAAAATATAAGGATATCATCCAGATATACAATTGTTCCATTCCAATTTAATTCTCCAAGAACCAAATTCATAAGTCTTTGAAATGTTGCTGGTGAGGCTGCTATTCCAAATGGCATTCTGTTAAAGTAATATTGCTTGCTTTTTGTCAAAAATGCTGTTTTCAATTTTGATGCATCATCAAGTTCTACTTGATAATAAGCATTGCCTAAATCAATTATCGAGAAAAACTTTGCTCCGTCAAGAATATCTAATAATTCATCAGTATTTGGAATGGGAAAAATCGGTTTTTCGGTTATATTATTTAAAGCACGGTAGTCCAAGCATATTCTTATATCACTACTGCTTTTCTTTTTAACACATACTAATGGAGAATTCCAAGGAGATGTACATTCTGATATAATGCCACATTTCAACATTTCTTGAATATTTTCTTCAATTTTTTCTATTAAATGTATAGGTTGTCGTCTTGGGTTTATTACAATCGGACTACCTTTAGTAAGTATTTCATGCTTTAATAGTTCGGTTTTTCCAACATCCCATTTATGTTTCATAAAAATACCGTCAAACGTGGAAATTAAATTATTTATAATCTTATCTTCACTTATGTGGTTATTAAATGAATTTTCCATAATTGTATTTATTTCGTCTGTACGGTTTACTATTTGCAATTGCATTCCAAATCTTTCGAGAAAATCTATACCTCCTATTAAATTTGGGTTTATATCTTTGGCTACAACGAATTCTACTTTTTTAATATCAGAAATTTTATCAACTTTTACATTTAATAAAGTTTTACCGCAAATTTCAATCGGGCTATCATTCGCACATCTTAATTTTAAATTACTTGTAGTCATATTCAAATTTCCAAGTTTTTAAAAATATTATAATCAATCACACTTATTTTAGCTCCAGTATCTAATAGGCATACTAATTTTACATTATTAATCATTACGGTAACACTGGGCCTTCCCTGCATTTTATCGTATACTATTATATCATTCCGTTTATCACGATTAAGAACATTTAGTTCATTAGAAGTTAGGAGTGGGTCTTTAAAAACTTCATCCATACAAAATTTATTAATGTATATATTAATATAATTTCTATAATCAAAGATACCATCACAACAGTTATCATTCAAACTATCACAATCATTCAAACTATCACAATCATTCAAAATCATACAACCCTTACTCATATCATTAATTACCTTTAATTTATTGCTCCGATCACCTCCTCGTGTGGTGGAGCATTCCCATTTGGGTACTCAAAATCAGCCTCTGGATCCTCGTCACCGAATGCAGCCACTGATTTATGGAATTTTCGACGTCTGCCTGGAAATAACTCATGGCACTGATGTTTGAAATGTCCAGATCTTTTACAATGGGCACATTGAATATTGGGGCATTTAGATCTTCTATGACCTTCTTCGTGGCACGCCCAAAATCGCAAAATTTGATTTGTTCGGACATGATCTCGCGAATGAAATTCCCTGGTATTATAAGGCTTACTCCTATTCATAGGTTTCCATCCATTTGAAATAGCATATCGATGTTCTCTGGTAAGATCGCCTTTGAATCTTGGATTATGTTGAGGTTCTCTTGTATATTCATCTTTGAATCTGGGATTAGCTTCTCGTTCTCGAATTGATCTGTTATCATAATTATATCTTGGTAAGCTCTTCTTAACAGCATCAGCATAGCGTTGTGTTTTATTCATTGAAGCTACATCAGCATGAAATACATTAATTTCTTTTGAATTTTCTTTTCGTGTCTCTTTAATCTTTCTTTCATTTCATCAAATGATTTTAAATTTTGCATTTTGAGATCTTTTTTAACTTCTTTATCTTCAAGCGAATTGAATAGCAAAAATTTCTTTAGTTCTTCTTCATCAAGTATTTCTCAATTTTTGAGCAGAATTCTTCGGCAGCCTCATTTCCTTGACGATAATTTAGCGCTTCGTTGAGATCATCGATAAGACTTCTGTTCTTAGAAAAAGCGTTTCTTAATCTTTCTGTATAATGCAGAGTTTCATTAGTCAACTCATATTTCTTCGTTGAATTGATTGATAGAAAAGATTTGACGAATTTGCTTCTGTATTCATCGACAATATTTGTCATCTCGAAGAATCGTTCCGTTTCTAAGATAAAATCTTCCACGTCTGAATCCATGTCATATGTTTCTGGTGGCTTGATAAAATTTGCAATCGTGGTCGCCATATTAGCCACAGAGCTACGGGTATTAATAGAATCCATAACTAAAACACGTTTATTATAAAAACACCAATATTATTAAAACAAATTATATCGTTAATTTGATTGAGGAGTTTCTAAAAAATAATAATTAATGTATAAGTAAGGATTTCAGCATACAATCAAACATGCACAAAATCATACCATTATTTAAATACAAATTACAAAACGCCTTACTGTAACCATAAATATGGTTAAAAAATATTTTTCTCATTTCTTTGTTCATTATGCATCTATTGCATCTTATGCATCTATCATGTTCTATTGATCTCAAATTTGACTAAATAGAATTTTTAATATAATTTTGTTAAAAATTCACAAAATTCTGTTTTTTCAATTTAAACTTTAAAAATTATAAAAAGCACAATTTTGTGAAGAATTTATTAAGATTTTATTTGATTTCAACTTTTGTAAATTTTAAAATTCATCAATGCACGATTTAAATCTATTTATTCCTAAAGTTTCCTTGTCAGCATGCCTTAATGATAATTCTAGTCTGTAATTAGCACAATACCAAACTAAAATAGAAGGAAAAGTTCTAATAGCGATATTTTCATTGGACTTTAACATCTTAACGCTGTCACACGCCAAAATTTTATTTTTTTAAAATTATCTATAATTCCATAAGGCCAAATACATTGAAGTAAAAAATTAAATACTGGAAATAGTATTCGTATTTAGTAGTATTCGTATGAGTTTCGTGTGGGATTGAGACTGGGTGTTGGGGTCAAATTCGTACTCCCAGACTATGTTATACACGTTAACCCTTTCACTGTCTTGACTATCATATATGATACTCAAAACCCCATCCAATAAAATAATTCTAATTTTATGATGCTTCTTATTTAGGTTACCTTATTTTATGTAGGCGTAGGAGGAATACATGCGTTTTCCTTGAGGCTTTTGGCATACAATTTTATAGGAAACTTACCCGTTTATCAACTGTTTGTCAATTACTTGCTTTTTTAATTTTTATGTTGTAATGAAAGTGAATAAAACATATTTTTGTACCATTTATTTTAATAAAAGAACAAAAGGTTTATTTCTAAAGCAATTAACATTCCTAAATTAAAAATTTGCTTTATTTTACAAGTAAAATTATAAAAATGCTTTCAAAAAAATATTACTGAATATTTATTCGAGAAAAAAAAATGTATTGTCAGAATAAAATAATACATCACAGAAACTAAATTGCTTTCTTTATTCAAAATAATAATAATAAGTTTATTATATAATAAAGTTACAAACTTTATTAGTGTAGTATAAACTACTTGCCATGATTTTCATTGAAACATGTCAGGCAAAACGCTTTCTTGCACGTAAGGCAATGTGTTGCAACTTGTTTTGTTTTTTTTAGTTTTTTCTCTGCCTTCATTCTGTGATATTTTTTCGTAGCACCAATAACATCTTTTTCGAACAATTTTGTTTGCTTCCTGTCTTGGAATTTGGGTCAGCTGATGATCTTGAGTTGGTCGAACTCTGATACTACTAGGAATATTAACTTCAATTAGAGCCAATGCAACAGATTTTGTGAAGTCAACAAGAGTATTTTTTTGGGACTATAATGTTTATTATGAATGACCCAGCTATCCAAAATCACCATGCTAATTAGCTGAAAATTAACTTTCCTATACATTTTTACACTTTTTCTTGCCGGGCTGTAATATTAAATCATTTGATCCGATAAGTCAATCCCACCTTTGACTCTGTTGTAATCCACAATTATTGATGGTTTCGATACTGATTCAAAATATTTGATATTTGATACACAGAGCGTACCATGAATAACACATTAGTTATACGCTTGAGAATCACACATGATACACAGGTTTTTAATATTCCAGAGTATATGAAACAGTGTGCTCAACAACTTCACTTTTTTTCGTTTGTAAAGAACTTTTTATTATACGCACAGTAACGTCACAGGCCAGTCACCGAAAATGGGCTAGACAGTGAAAGGGTTAAAAATTGTTAATATCCAATAGCAATAGTAATGCGTATAATGATGAGAAATCAAGGTCAAGGTTAACAGAAGTTATAGAAATAAAATTAATTACCAACGCGGAATGCCATAAACTGTAACTGTAATCATTTAAGATCTGTATATAAGTTCACCTGAACTAAAGGCAAATGAACAAATGAGAAGTATAAGAAATTGAAACAGATATTAAATAAATCGAAATTACAATTTAATAATTTAAATAATTTATATTCCATAATTAAATATCATTCTAATCGTGATATGTAATATTATTGTTAAAATACACTGAATGAATTATTTACTTAGTTACTGTTTAATTAGAAATTTATTGTCATAATAATTAAGGAAACATTTTTATTTATTGATTATTAAATGCTTTAAAAAGTTTTTAATGATTTTAAATGATTTCTTTCTCAAATATTTTGTATTGAATTAGTGAATCACAATTTTGATTAATTTAATGTTAACTATTTTGTTATTTAGATTAAATGTCGAATATAAATGAAAAATTGAATAAAATTTCCCAGTTGCTTTCAGAGCACAAATTTATAATTGTCAGTGATATAACTGACGATTACAAATGTGGAATCTGCAAAGGAATTATTAACAATGCCCATCAAACAATATGCGGATGTAATTTTTGTATGGAATGTATTAATCAATATATTGGCAATGGCGAGGCTAAATGTCCAGCATGCCAATATGAAAATGTATTAGAGATTTTAAAAAATCACAAATTGAACTTAAAAATTTCTACAATTACCGTGAGATGTCCAAATGAAATTTGTGATCATGAATGCAAGCTCACAGAAATGGACGAGCATTTGGGATTATGCCCAAAAAGAAATGTGGAATGCCCGTTTGGCGGTATTGGCTGTCAGTTGAAGGAGATGAGCAAGGATAAATTGAATGAGCATTCCATCTCTAATATTGACAACCACAATAAAATCTTAATTGAAATGATCGGAGAATTGAGAAATGAAATGAATGAGCTAAAGATAAATAATATGAGAAAAGATGAGCAATTGAATCATTAAGAAATGAAATCAATGCGATAAAGGTAAATCAAATATCTGATTGATTTATTAATAACTGGCATAATTCAGCAAGAAAATCAAGAGCTGAAAACCATGATGAGAAATAGCAATAATAATTTGTGGATCAAATTGGATCAGATGGATATCGAGATAAATGACAGGTGCAGAAATGATACGGTCAAATCGATAAATGAGCAAATTGAATCTGTGAGAGTAAAATAATTGATTGAATTGATCTGATCAATTGATTTATAAATATTCAGATCAATCAATTGGAATTGGAACAGCAAATGAAAATTGTCGACAGAAAATGCCAAGTGAGAATTGAGAGCATTTGATTATTGTTGATGATAAATTGATCTCAGGAATTGAATGGAAATGTGCAAATCATTCACCAGGTGAAGGCTGACAGTGATAGGATGGCGATGGAAATGCAGGAAATGAAGGGGGAAAGGGATAAACTGACACGGGAAATGCAGGAAATGAAGGGGGAAAGGGATAAACTGACACGGGAAATGCAGGAAATGAAGGGGGGAAGGGATAAACTGACACGGGGAATGCAGGAAATGAAGGGGGAAAGGGATAAACTGACACGGGGAATGCAGCGAAGCAATAAATTCCTGAAAATGCGGCATAATGGGATATTGCTGTTGCCAATCGGTAAAATCAATGAAATGAAATGGATGTGGAGTGACAAATTCTACAATTTCCAGAATCCATATCAAATGCAATTGGGGCTGGATAATGCAGCTGATAAATTGAATATAAGGCTATGGCTTTATTCTGCTGCATTTGATGATGATTTGCAATGGCCAATGAAGGCAAAAATAAACATTGATATTAAATCATTAAATAATCATCAACAATCAAAATCATTGACACAATCACTGACAATCCAAAAACCAGCAAATAAATCATATGAACCAAGTGATGCATTATCAATTACCCATCCAGATCTGAATGCATTACAATTGCTTGATAATAATTGTATAATTATTTGTTATGTTGAATTTGAATAAATTTTGCCTGATTTCCATTTATCTTTCGGTTCGATTCTTGCAGGAAATTATAAATATAAATAACTAGCTAATTAATCCGCCTCCGCTCGCGATTCCAAACCGCATATAATAGTAATTCAAAATTTAAAATATTTAAAAATTATTTTAATCAAATTATTTAGTTAGTTACATTTTTCCTGAATTGATATATTTAATATTATATATTAATCCAATTATTCAAATACACAATTAGTAATAACTAATTTATAATGATAATAAGTCATTGGTTAATTAACTTGTTATCAATTTACTAGTGAATTAATAATAACAATTTAATAATAATAATAATATATTAACTGCACTAATTGGGTGGTTTGCACTGGGATTTGAACGCTCCTTGAACTTGAGGATTCTGCGTTGGAGGGCATCCACCTGTTGACCTACTCTCTCCCGTTCCTCACGCATCTTGGTTAGGAGTTTGATCACTTAATGAGAGTTAAGTTAAATAATGTTAAAAGCATCTAGACAGTTTCGAAGTTATCTTAAGGGGACAATTTTGATCCAGTCCTCACTTCCTCGTTCATGGTTGGCGTAATCCTCGCTGGCCTATGCATATTTTTCTAAGTAGGCGTCAATCAAGTCCAGAACCCCTATCCTCACTACAACATCACGGTGTTCCACATTCTTACTTGAAAAGTCGCTATCACCCTACAATCGCAGCAACCAATCGATAACAACATTATGATTACACACATACTTCGTTGTACTACACCTAAATCCGAAATATAAAAGTTTCTATAATCTAAATAAAATCGATAAAATTATAATATAGGAACACACAAACTTACTTGTGTGCAAAAATTACGAATGTGCAAAAAAAATCGGCATTCACTTGATATTTTATTTATTATCAATAATGTTTTATCACTAATCTATGATTCCAAGGTTTCCCATAATGGTTGTTTTCTCAAAGAAAGGAGAAGCTGTCAGCTGTCTCTCATGAGTATTGATTATAGTTTGAAAAGCTTTTCCATTACTCGGTGGCACTTCGGTAAGAAGAACTGGATGCTCTTCTGGAGCAATTCTCAATTCATTGAAAAATGTATGATGCCAGATCTTTTTCATATCATCTCAGAAAGTAACAATTACTTGGTATATCTCTTTTGATTTGAGCTTCATCACTCACGCAGCGTTTTTTTCTGGCTCATTCCAATCATAGCATCTTGATGACGAGATCCTACGATAATACGTGGGAAATCAACTCGAGAAATCCGGCTTTGCACATGGTATCACGACAAGTGGTTCATTGACTTATGGTTCACGACAATTTGTTCACGACATTTGGATCACGACAATTGGTTCACGAATTTTGGTTCACTATCTTTTCTCTGTGTTCTCGTAGACTAACTGAAATTTATAACCTGATTGCCAGCTTAATCTTTAAATTCTTTTTTTTTATTATGAAATTTAGAATTGTTATTGAGTAGGTAGTTAGGAACAATTCCCCCCAACTTTTGATTACACATTTGTTCCAACTCACTTTTTTGCTTTCAGGGATTTTTAGTACAAAATTTTTTTTTATCAGACTGTAGTGATGGGGTCTCGATTGATCCAGGAATTTTCAATAAAAAAGTTTTTTTTTCAATAGAAAAAGGCGATCTTCAATAAAAAAGCATGGATTTTTTCAGACTATAGTGAGGGGATCTTCAAGGTCCTAGAATTTTCAATAGAAAAGGCGGTCTACATTAAAAAAGCATGGTAAATTTTAGAATTAAAGCAAATTATGGGTCTAAAAATCCAATTAAAGTAAATTATGGGCTAAGATTTTTGAAGAAATGTAAATTATGGGTCTAAAAATTGAATTGCAGTAAAGTATGGTCCAAAAAAAAATTAAAGTAAATTAAGATCCAAATTTTTAATTAAAGTAAATCAAGGTTCTAAAAAATTAAATTAAAATAAATTAAGGTCTAAATTTTAAAATTAAGTAATCAATGGTCAAAAATTTTAAATTAAAGTTAAATAAGTAAATTAAAGTAATAATTTTTAAATAAGTAATTTTAAAGTAATGTAATAAGTAAATTAAAGTAAGATTTTTAAATATATTAACTAAAAGTTGGAATAATAGTAGGAGTTTGAGAATTGAAATTTTTTAATTAAAATTTTTATGAAATAATATTTTAAGTAATTTTTAATAGAAATTTTAATGAAATATTTTTCAATGGTAATTTTAGATGGAAATTTTTATGGAATAATTTTTAAGTTAATTTTTAATGAAATTTTTTATGGAATATTTTTCAAAGACAAATTTTAATAATTATATTTAATAATAATAATAATTCAACAACAAACCAACAATCAGATACCAACTACCAAGTACAAGATACCAACAACTAAGTACCAACAACCAGTAACTTACGAACATGCATTTACAACCAGATACCTACAACTAGATAATAACAACCAGTTACCTGCTACCAAGTACTTACAACCAAAAACAAGCAACCAACTAGGTACCAGATATCAATTACTCACAACCGACAACAATCAGGTCCTTAGCATTATCAACCAACTAATAAGTATCTCCAACCACCTACCAAGTACTAACAACCAAAAACAATCAGCTAACAACTAGCTACCATCTTCTTTTTAAAAGAAAATTCTCTTCACTTGCAATATTAGTCACACTCAACCCCCACTTACTCATTAATTAGCTACCATGTACTAACCACTAGGTTTCAAACAACAAAATACTAAACACTTACAACTTACTACCATGTACTAACAACCGCCATCAAAACCCATCGAGAAATTAACAAATATCAACCTACAACTATATAACAACAATCAGTTAACAACACAAGCAACCAACTAGATACCAAGTACTTACAACTAGATACCAAGTAACAACAATCAACTAACCACACATAAAAATAATAGCAATTAAATACAAAATATTCTTCATCACATACACTATCTTCTTATCAAAATCTAAAAAGTCAACCAACTACTTACAACCAACATCTATGTACTAACAAATTGATCTTTAAAAGAAAATACTCATCACTTGAAAAATAGGATGAAAAATTAATTGAACTCAAGGCATCAATAACTTGGTAAAAATTGATTAAATTATTGTAAAAACTTAAATTATTCAAAACATACTAAATAAAAAAATGTAATTATTGGACAAGAAAGAACATTAAATTTGAACCATTAAGGCACTTGCAAGATTTGTAAGATACTGGATAGTAAATAAAAAATACTAATCATTCAAGGTAATATGAATCAACTAAGTTAATAAATTAATAAGAATTTTGAAATAAGATCTAATAAATAATTGATTAAATTGAATAAATTAATTGAAATAAATTAATTTTAATTATTTTTTTAAGTAGTACATGCATACTCAAAATATTCAAAGAATTCAGTAGAAATTCATTAAAATTATCAATGTCATCGATCTACAATAAAAATAATTATCATTAAATTACAAAAAGACTAGATAACTAATGATAATGTCTAATAAACCAGTAAATTCATTTAAATGACAATAATTGGTATATCCAAGTGAATTCTCCAATAAAATAATCTAAAAAGCATTAAATTTCCCTGAAATAACTCTTTCCTTAAAGATTGATATTTTAATGATAAGTAACCGTAAAAGATCATATATTCCCCTGAGACTAATAAGATTCCTTAAAATCCCTTTAAATGACTATAATTATATCTTTAATTCCTATTATATTGATAAAACCAGTTATAATTAAATTTTTGTTCTAAATATAAATCACTGTACTCGATATTTTAAATAAATATTACTACAATATAACTGGCTAGGTCCCATTGAAAAATTTAATTTATCAATTCAATAAAATCTCTCTATTCTTCAAATGGTCATATTATACCGATATTCAACCGATTTAATTACTAATTAAAATCACCCGATAAATGTCTTTTCAATAAAGATGAATTTTCTTTAGTCGATGTTTTAAGTCAATATTTCTCAACTTTTGTCATTCTCCGTCTAAATAAAGATAAAAATGTCAATCTTTATTATCTGTAAAGATTTCATTGTCAAAACCAAGTAAATCGGTCATTAACACTACGTAATAAAACCCTGGATAATTAATAGAAAATTTAATAAAACATTGTTCTAAACCAGGGGTCTCCAAACTTTTCAGCCTTATGGCCATACTGATTACTCCAGTAAGTTCTGAGGGCCAAAACCATATTATCATTTTTGCCGGTGGTAAAAAGTGAAATAGTCCATTGATGAAAAAAAAGTCCGAAAAAGTACGCAACGTTTGAAAAAGGCTGCAAATCGGACTAAAGTTCGCAAAACGGCAACACTACATATTATTAATTTTCCTGTCATTATCTATTATTTCTAGACTAGTCGTAGAGTACGAGCCATGAGGAGTAACGTGACACGACATCTGGTGGACACAAGCGGAAATAGGTAGTACCTTCTATCGCTAACAGATGGCACTAATAGCACTTACAGAATAATCTCGTTGATTCGAGAAAGTTCTGGTGTCTTCCACTTACTTCTAGATGGCAGTAATTGGAATATATAAGAAGGCTAGTGGCGCAACCACAAGTCAGTTCCTATGACACTGTTGTGGAATAAAATAGTGCGTACCTCCTTAAAACGTGTTTGTGCGTGTTTACGTTTAAAACATCTTTGTAACAGTACACCCAATTCCGAAATATAATAACCTCTATAATTCACGTTGGTTACACCAGTTGAGGAGAGTCACCATTTACGTGAAAATGAAGTTATAAAATTTCATTTATTCAATTTAGTAAAAATTGTTAAATTTTTTTAATTTTTTAACTTTTTTTAATTTCAAGTAACTTTTAAGACTTAAATTTTGATTTTATATAATTATGAGATCAAGTTCTCAAATATTACTGTTAGTCAGCATTTATAATATAACATTGATAATAATAAAATTTCAGGTGTTTTTTTAGGAATTTTATGAAATTCAATGATTTTTTATTTGGAATTATTTCAATAAAATGTAAGTTAGATATATTTTTAACTAAATAAATAAACTAATTACCGAAGACATTTATTTTTTTAATGCAATTAGAAAAGAAATGGATGAAATAGTTTTTTAAATTTTTATAATCTTTCTCCAGCTCATTTTCGATGGCCCCATATTTTTAATATTTATAAATGATTGCTTTAATTAAAGATTTGATCATTCCTAGTAATCCTTCCAAATTCTTGGTAATTGTTCCCATTCTGAAAGTCATTAATAAGCCGAATTTTGTCATTTTCTGTATAGCAATGAAAATATTAATTTATTAAAATAATTTATTTAAATTTACGATGTGCGAATTTCTTTCTGTAAATCAAAAGATCTTACTTTCTTTCTTGCGTTTTGTAATAATTTAAAAATAATTATATTTTAACAATATGTTAACAATATGTTAACGGTTATTTATTTCGGAACAAAAACCTATATAAGAAATTTGCATGCATTTTTCATTATGGGTTTTGTGTTGGTGTGTTCAATTATTTTTCTCTCACCTTCACAAAACCTATAATAAAGTTACTAAATTTCGGAACAATAAATTTCTACACACAGGTAAGTTTGTGTGTTTCTATAATATATATTTATTGAGTTTTTTTAAGGTGTTGATTTATATTGGAGGAGTAGATAAAAGCTATGAAATGCATGAAGAACTTCTTGATATGTATAGTATTCATGGCACAAACTACTGGTACAGATCTAAATTAACTGATGAGCATCTTAAATCTCTTTTAATAATTGGTATAATAATTAGTCCACAACTATTGTCAGTGGAAAATCTCAATTACATAAATCTCATTTGTATTTCATATGTCAATATGCTTGTTATAAGTTATGTTTTTATTTAAAATGTATAAAATGTTAGTTGGATTCATTTCAATAATTTGTTAGTTATTATATACTGAAGTTAAATTTTCTGCATATTATACATGTCTTTACTCATTACAATTCTGTGTTTCTTTATCCAACTTATCACAAAATCAATAACAATAAGCCTACAACAATGTTTATAAGTAGTTAGTCCATGACCATATCAATGTAGATGGCATATTAATAATTATTCAACATAAAATTAGAATACTTCAGTAAACTAAATTTGCTATAAAAATATGTTCTCTAAAAGGAGTTTTCAAGTATGCTAGCTCTCCGCGGGCCGGACAAAATCTGTCCGCGGGCCGGATGTGGCCCTCGGGCCGTAGTTTGGAGACCCCTGTTCTAAACCATAAATCTAAATTAATTTACTACGCATAATCACAACCTAATAAAACGATATAATTTTGCATTATTATTGATTCATAACTGACTAATTGCAATTTCCCTTAAAATATTGATAATTTACCAACATTACCCATTTAAATATTCAAAAGATTCCCATCGAAATCCTTCCCTCATTAAAAGCAACCGACTATATCCCCTTTAAAATTAAATATTCCCATATTAACCGATCTCTCATTAAATCAAACCGACTAAATCCCCATTAAAAAATCATATATTTCCATCTCACCAAATATTTCTACCCTTTTAAACATCTAACCGACTATATTCTTTATTTCAACCCACTTGAGATTATATGACTTTTCATTAACTGTTATAGATACCAGACATTCTTCCATTAAAATAATTTAGAAGCTAAATAATAAGAGCCCACAAACCAATCAAAATCAAGGAAGGGTAGGGAAAAAAATAATATATTACGTTGCGGTATTTTAAAATTTAAATATATTTTAAAAACACATTTTGACGCCAAGTAGACTTATGTAACAAAGACATAATAAACTCATTATTTCCTACAAATATTTCACCCATCAAAATAAATTAAATTATATATCCTCCCTTATATTCCTCCAGATTCTCGATTTTCCATTAATTAATCACTAATATCTCCCCGATTTTGATTAATTATTCACTTAAAACATACTCACAAATATTACTTTTAAAAGGTTTTTTTAATAGTGATAATTCAAATTTGTATTGAAAATCCCTGGATCAATCGAGACCCCTCACTACAGTCTGATAAAAAAAATTTTGTACTCAAAATCCCTGAAAGCAAAAAAAGTGAGTTGGAACAATTGCGTAATCACAAGTTGGAAATTTACCCCCCCCCAGGGGGTAATTGTTCCAGCGGGCTCCTAACTACCTACTTTATTGCTACACAATAGTTAACCAAATGTGTGAACCAATTGTCGATGAACCATTTGTCAGTGAACCAGTTGTCGTGGATCCTTTCAACATACCAGATTTATTGTCAATTATTAGGACAGCAATATCATGAAACATTGAATTAATAATAATTATTATTATTGAACGATAGAATTAGAACACGGAATTTAGAAAATCCACAATAAATCCAAACAAAGCCAGGTGTAATAATCGATAATTCCAGGATAAATTCACACGTAATAAAAAAATACACCAACTGCCAATTGATTATCATTTAGTTGATTTGTCTTTTTATAATATAAATATTAACTTACCTATAATAAATGTGTGTGTGTGTGTGTCATAACAGTAACTGATATTGAATTAGCTTGGTGATATTAAATTGGCAATTACACTATAGAAAGATAGAAAAAATCACTGTCGGAAGAAAAATAAATAAATACACAAACATGGTTCACAAAATTTCTATAATAAAAAATACACACAATAGGATATTTAATTAGCTAAATATTTTCAATTTTAAAACATATAATTATCAAAGTGTTTGAAGATATTTCAAAAGCTTCTTCAGAATCGACTATTCCATTTCAAGAAATTCATAGAAATGTGTAAGTTTTTCATTAAACTTTAGTTATTTTATAAAATCTTTATATAGAATAGCCAATTCTAATAAAAAAGGATCTTTAAAGCAATGGAAGATGGCCATGATTATATCGAATTGAGCCATTATTCTCAGAATTAAACGGAATACAATAACAAGCATCATCATGAAATATAGGAAGACTGGAACTTTATCCGCAGGAACAAGAGGACCAACAATTATTACAACAATTATTGGTCAGGAATTACTCGACTATGTCGAAAGAAATTATTATTCGACATTAAATCAAGTGAAATTATTTTTATCAACAAAACACAATGTTCAAATTTCAACAAAGACAATTTCCAGATATCTGAAAAGTCAATTAATAACTTTCAAAAGTATCGGGCTTTGTGTGGAAGAAAGAAATTCAATTAGAATATTGGATATTCGGCAGGCATGTTACAAGTCTGCTTGAAGAAGGTTAGAGGAGCAGTAAATCTATTTATATAGATGAAAGCTCTTTTAATACATGGACAAATAAGAGATGCAGTAGATCGGGGTAATTTTTTTGCTGCAACTTTTTATTATGCAATTGCTGCAACTCACATTTTTTGCTTTCAAGGATTTTTAGTCCAAATTTTTTTTATTACACTATAGTGAGGGGTCTCGATGGTCCTGGATTTTCAATACAAAAAAATTTTTTCAATACAAAAAGGTAGTCTACACTAAAAAGGCATGGTAATTTAAGGTCTCAGGATATTTTCAATACAAAAATCCGATCATCACTAAAAAAGCATGGATTTTTCTAAGTCAATAAGGGTAGGTCTTCTTGGTCCTGAGATTTCAATAGAAAAAGGCGGTCTTCAATAAAAAAGCATGGTAATTTAAGGTCTCAGGATATTTTCAATACAAAAATCCGATTATCACTAAAAAAGCATGGATTTTTCTAAGTCAATAAGGGTAAGTGTTCTTGGTCCTGAGAATTTCAATAGAAAAGGTGGTCTACACTAAAAAATGCGGTAAATTATTTAAAATAAAGCAAATTATGGGTCTTAAAATTGAATTACAGTAAATTATGAGCTAAGATTTTTAAATTAAAGTAATCAATAGTCAATAATTTTAATTTAAAGTTAAATAAGTAAATTAAGGGCTAAATTATGAAATTAAAGTAAATAATGGTTCAAAATTTAAAATTAAAGTAAATTAAGAGCTCAAATAAGTAAATTAAGGTCCAAATTTTTGAATTACATTAAATAATAGTTCTAATAATTGAATTAAAGTTATCAATGAGTTGAAATAAGTAAATTAAGGTTCAGATTTTAAAATTAAAGTAAATGATGGTTCAAAAAATTAAATTAAAGCAATCAATGGGCTCAAATAAGTAAATTAAGGTCCAAATATTTGAATTACATTAAATAATAGTTCTAATAATTGAATTAAAGTTATCAATGAGTTGAAATAAGTAAATTAAGGCTTCAGATTTTAAAATTAAAGTAAATGATGGTTCAAAAAATTAAATTAAAGCAATCAATGGGCTCAAATAAGTAAATTAAGGTCCAAATTTTTGAATTACATTAAATAATAGTTCTAATAATTGAATTAAAGTAATCAATGAGTTGAAATAAGTAAATTAAGGTTCAGATTTTAAAATTAAAGTAAATGATGGTTCAAAAAATTAAATTAAAGCAATCAATGGAATCAAATAAGTAAATTAAGGTCCAAATTTTTGAATTACATTAAATAATAGTTCTAATAATTGAATTAAAGTTATCAATGAGTTGAAATAAGTAAATTAAGGTTCAGATTTTAAAATTAAAGTAAATGATGGTTCAAAAAATTAAATTAAAGCAATCAATGGGCTCAAATAAGTAAATTAAGGTCCAAATTTTTGAATTACATTAAATAATAGTTCTAATAATTGAATTAAAGTAATCAATGAGTTGAAATAAGTAAATTAAGGTTCAGATTTTAAAATTAAAGTAAATGATGGTTCAAAAATTAAATTAAAGCAATCAATGGGCTCAAATAAGTAAATTAAGGTCCAAATTTTTGAATTACATTAAATAATAGTTCTAATAATGAATTAAAGTAATCAATGAGTTGAAATAAGTAAATTAAGGTTCAGATTTTAAAATTAAAGTAAATGATGGTTCAAAAAAATGAATTAAAGGCAATCAATGGGCTCAAATAAGTAAATTAAGGTCCAAATTTTTGAATTACATTAAATAATAGTTCTAATAATTGAATTAAAGTAATTCAATGAGTTGAAATAAGGTTCAGATTTTTCAATTAAAGTAAATTAAGGTTCAAATTTTAAAATTAAAGTAAATGATTGTTCAAAAAATTAAATTAAAGTAATCAATAGTCAATAATTTTAATTTAAAGTAAATAAGTAAATTAAGGGCTAAATTATGAAATTAAAGTAAATAATGGTTCAAAATTTAAAATAAAGTAAATTAAGAGCTCAAATAAGTAAATTAAGGTCCAAATTTTTGAATTACATTAAATAATAGTTCTAATAATTGAATTAAAGTTATCAATGAGTTGAAATAAGTAAATTAAGGTCAGATTTTAAAATTAAAGTAAATGATGGTTCAAAAAATTAAATTAAAGCAATCAATGGGCTCAAATAAGTAAATTAAGGTCCAAATATTTGAATTACATTAAATAATAGTTCTAATAATTGAATTAAAGTTATCAATGAGTTGAAATAAGTAAATTAAGGTTCAGATTTTAAAATTAAAGTAAATGATGGTTCAAAAAATTAAATTAAAGCAATCAATGGGCTCAAATAAGTAAATTAAGGTCCAAATTTTTGAATTACATTAAATAATAGTTCTAATAATTGAATTAAAGTAATCAATGAGTTGAAATAAGTAAATTAAGGTTCAGATTTTAAAATTAAAGTAAATGATGGTTCAAAAAATTAAATTAAGCAATCAATGGGCTCAAATAAGTAAATTAAGGTCCAAATTTTTGAATTACATTAAATAATAGTTCTAATAATTGAATTAAAGTAATCAATGAGTTGAAATAAGTAAATTAAGGTTCAGATTTTAAAATTAAAGTAAATGATGTTCAAAAAATTAAATTAAAGCAATCAATGGAATCAAATAAGTAAATTAAGGTCCAAATTTTTGAATTACATTAAATAATAGTTCTAATAATTGAATTAAAGTTATCAATGAGTTGAAATAAGTAAATTAAGGTTCAGATTTTAAAATTAAAGTAAATGATGGTTCAAAAAATTAAATTAAAGCAATCAATGGGCTCAAATAAGTAAATTAAGGTCCAAATTTTTGAATTACATTAAATAATAGTTCTAATAATTGAATTAAAGTAATCAATGAGTTGAAATAAGTAAATTAAGGTTCAGATTTTAAAATTAAAGTAAATGATGGTTCAAAAAATTAAATTAAAGCAATCAATGGGCTCAAATAAGTAAATTAAGGTCCAAATTTTGAATTACATTAAATAATAGTTCTAATAATTGAATTAAAGTAATCAATGAGTTGAAATAAGTAAATTAAGGTTCAGATTTTAAAATTAAAGTAAATGATGGTTCAAAAAAATGAATTAAAGCAATCAATGGGCTCAAATAAGTAAATTAAGGTCCAAATTTTTGAATTACATTAAATAATAGTTCTAATAATTGAATTAAAGTAATCAATGAGTTGAAATAAGGTTCAGATTTTTCAATTAAAGTAAATTAAGGTTCAGATTTTAAAATTAAAGTAAATGATGGTTCAAAAAATTAAATTAAAGCAATCAATGGGCTCAAATAAGTAAATTAAGGTCCAAATATTTGAATTACATTAAATAATAGTTCTAATAATTGAATTAAAGTTATCAATGAGTTGAAATAAGTAAATTAAGGTTCAGATTTTAAAATTAAAGTAAATGATGGTTCAAAAATTAAATTAAAGCAATCAATGGGCTCAAATAAGTAAATTAAGGTCCAAATTTTTGAATTACATTAAATAATAGTTCTAATAATTGAATTAAAGTAATCAATGAGTTGAAATAAGTAAATTAAGGTTCAGATTTTAAAATTAAAGTAAATGATGGTTCAAAAAATTAAATTAAAGCAATCAATGGGCTCAAATAAGTAAATTAAGGTCCAAATTTTTGAATTACATTAAATAATAGTTCTAATAATTGAATTAAAGTAATCAATGAGTTGAAATAAGTAAATTAAGGTTCAGATTTTAAAATTAAAGTAAATGATGGTTCAAAAATTAAATTAAAGCAATCAATGGAATCAAATAAGTAAATTAAGGTCCAAATTTTTGAATTACATTAAATAATAGTTCTAATAATTGAATTAAAGTTATCAATGAGTTGAAATAAGTAAATTAAGGTTCAGATTTTAAAATTAAAGTAAATGATGGTTCAAAAAATTAAATTAAAGCAATCAATGGGCTCAAATAAGTAAATTAAGGTCCAAATTTTTGAATTACATTAAATAATAGTTCTAATAATTGAATTAAAGTAATCAATGAGTTGAAATAAGTAAATTAAGGTTCAGATTTTAAAATTAAAGTAAATGATGGTTCAAAAAATTAAATTAAAGCAATCAATGGGCTCAAATAAGTAAATTAAGGTCCAAATTTTTGAATTACATTAAATAATAGTTCTAATAATTGAATTAAAGTAATCAATGAGTTGAAATAAGTAAATTAAGGTTCAGATTTTAAAATTAAAGTAAATGATGGTTCAAAAAAATGAATTAAAGCAATCAATGGGCTCAAATAAGTAAATTAAGGTCCAAATTTTTGAATTACATTAAATAATAGTTCTAATAATTGAATTAAAGTAATCAATGAGTTGAAATAAGGTTCAGATTTTTCAATTAAAGTAAATTAAGGTTCAAATTTTAAAATTAAAGTAAATGATTGTTCAAAAAATTAAATTAAAGTAATCAATAGTCAATAATTTTAATTTAAAGTTAAATAAGTAAATTAAGGGCTAAATTATGAAATTAAAGTAAATAATGGTTCAAAATTTAAAATTAAAGTAAATTAAGAGCTCAAATAAGTAAATTAAGGTCCAAATTTTTGAATTACATTAAATAATAGTTCTAATAATTGAATTAAAGTTATCAATGAGTTGAAATAAGTAAATTAAGGTTCAGATTTTAAAATTAAAGTAAATGATGGTTCAAAAAATTAAATTAAAGCAATCAATGGGCTCAAATAAGTAAATTAAGGTCCAAATATTTGAATTACATTAAATAATAGTTCTAATAATTGAATTAAAGTTATCAATGAGTTGAAATAAGTAAATTAAGGTTCAGATTTTAAAATTAAAGTAAATGATGGTTCAAAAATTAAATTAAAGCAATCAATGGCTCAAATAAGTAAATTAAGGTCCAAATTTTTGAATTACATTAAATAATAGTTCTAATAATTGAATTAAAGTAATCAATGAGTTGAAATAAGTAAATTAAGGTTCAGATTTTAAAATTAAAGTAAATGATGGTTCAAAAAATTAAATTAAAGCAATCAATGGGCTCAAATAAGTAAATTAAGGTCCAAATTTTGAATTACATTAAATAATAGTTCTAATAATTGAATTAAAGTAATCAATGAGTTGAAATAAGTAAATTAAGGTTCAGATTTTAAAATTAAAGTAAATGATGGTTCAAAAAATTAAATTAAAGCAATCAATGGAATCAAATAAGTAAATTAAGGTCCAAATTTTTGAATTACATTAAATAATAGTTTCTAATAATTGAATTAAAGTTATCAATGAGTTGAAATAAGTAAATTAAGGTTCAGATTTTAAAATTAAAGTAAATGATGGTTCAAAAATTAAATTAAAGCAATCAATGGCTCAAATAAGTAAATTAAGGTCCAAATTTTTGAATTACATTAAATAATAGTTCTAATAATTGAATTAAAGTAATCAATGAGTTGAAATAAGTAAATTAAGGTTCAGATTTTAAAATTAAAGTAAATGATGGTTCAAAAAATTAAATTAAAGCAATCAATGGGCTCAAATAAGTAAATTAAGGTCCAAATTTTTGAATTACATTAAATAATAGTTCTAATAATTGAATTAAAGTAATCAATGAGTTGAAATAAGTAAATTAAGGTTCAGATTTTAAAATTAAAGTAAATGATGGTTCAAAAAATGAATTAAAGCAATCAATGGGCTCAAATAAGTAAATTAAGGTCCAAATTTTGAATTACATTAAATAATAGTTCTAATAATTGAATTAAAGTAATCAATGAGTTGAAATAAGGTTCAGATTTTTCAATTAAAGTAAATTAAGGTTCAAATTTTAAAATTAAAGTAAATGATTGTTCAAAAAATTAAATTAAAGTAATCAATAGTCAATAATTTTAATTTAAAGTTAAATAAGTAAATTAAGGGCTAAATTATGAAATTAAAGTAAATAATGGTTCAAATTTAAAATTAAAGTAAATTAAGAGCTCAAATAAGTAAATTAAGGTCCAAATTTTTGAATTACATTAAATAATAGTTCTAATAATTGAATTAAAGTAATCAATGAGTTGAAATAAGTAAATTAAGGTTCAGATTTTAAAATTAAAGTAAATGATGGTTCAAAAAATTAAATTAAAGCAATCAATGGGCTCAAATAAGTAAATTAAGGTCCAAATTTTTGAATTACATTAAATAATAGTTCTAATAATTGAATTAAAGTAATCAATGAGTTGAAATAAGTAAATTAAGGTTCAGATTTTAAAATTAAAGTAAATGATGGTTCAAAAAATTAAATTAAAGCAATCAATGGAATCAAATAAGTAAATTAAGGTCCAAATTTTTGAATTACATTAAATAATAGTTCTAATAATTGAATTAAAGTTATCAATGAGTTGAAATAAGTAAATTAAGGTTCAGATTTTAAAATTAAAGTAAATGATGGTTCAAAAAATTAAATTAAAGCAATCAATGGGCTCAAATAAGTAAATTAAGGTCCAAATTTTTGAATTACATTAAATAATAGTTCTAATAATTGAATTAAAGTAATCAATGAGTTGAAATAAGTAAATTAAGGTTCAGATTTTAAATTAAAGTAAATGATGGTTCAAAAAATTAAATTAAAGCAATCAATGGGCTCAAATAAGTAAATTAAGGTCCAAATTTTTGAATTACATTAAATAATAGTTCTAATAATTGAATTAAAGTAATCAATGAGTTGAAATAAGGTTCAGATTTTTCAATTAAAGTAAATTAAGGTTCAAATTTTAAAATTAAAGTAAATGATTGTTCAAAAAATTAAATTAAAGTAATCAATAGTCAATAATTTTAATTTAAAGTTAAATAAGTAAATTAAGGGCTAAATTATGAAATTAAAGTAAATAATGGTTCAAAATTTAAAATTAAAGTAAATTAAGAGCTCAAATAAGTAAATTAAGGTCCAAATTTTTGAATTACATTAAATAATAGTTCTAATAATTGAATTAAAGTAATCAATGAGTTGAAATAAGTAAATTAAGGTTCAGATTTTAAAATTAAAGTAAATGATGGTTCAAAAAATTAAATTAAAGCAATCAATGGGCTCAAATAAGTAAATTAAGGTCCAAATTTTTGAATTACATTAAATAATAGTTCTAATAATTGAATTAAAGTAATCAATGAGTTGAAATAAGTAAATTAAGGTTCAGATTTTAAAATTAAAGTAAATGATGGTTCAAAAAATTAAATTAAAGCAATCAATGGAATCAAATAAGTAAATTAAGGTCCAAATTTTTGAATTACATTAAATAATAGTTCTAATAATTGAATTAAAGTTATCAATGAGTTGAAATAAGTAAATTAAGGTTCAGATTTTAAAATTAAAGTAAATGATGGTTCAAAAAATTAAATTAAAGCAATCAATGGGCTCAAATAAGTAAATTAAGGTCCAAATTTTTGAATTACATTAAATAATAGTTCTAATAATTGAATTAAAGTAATCAATGAGTTGAAATAAGTAAATTAAGGTTCAGATTTTAAAATTAAAGTAAATGATGGTTCAAAAAATTAAATTAAAGCAATCAATGGGCTCAAATAAGTAAATTAAGGTCCAAATTTTTGAATTACATTAAATAATAGTTCTAATAATTGAATTAAAGTAATCAATGAGTTGAAATAAGTAAATTAAGGTTCAGATTTTAAAAATTAAAGTAAATGATGGTTCAAAAAATGAATTAAAGCAATCAATGGGCTCAAATAAGTAAATTAAGGTCCAAATTTTTGAATTACATTAAATAATAGTTCTAATAATTGAATTAAAGTAATCAATGAGTTGAAATAAGGTTCAGATTTTTCAATTAAAGTAAATTAAGGTTCAAATTTTAAAATTAAAGTAAATGATTGTTCAAAAAATTAAATTAAAGTAATCAATAGTCAATAATTTTAATTTAAAGTTAAATAAGTAAATTAAGGGCTAAATTATGAAATTAAAGTAAATAATGGTTCAAAATTTAAAATTAAAGTAAATTAAGAGCTCAAATAAGTAAATTAAGGTCCAAATTTTTGAATTACATTAAATAATAGTTCTAATAATTGAATTAAAGTAATCAATGAGTTGAAATAAGTAAATTAAGGTTCAGATTTTAAAATTAAAGTAAATGATGGTTCAAAAAATTAAATTAAAGCAATCAATGGGCTCAAATAAGTAAATTAAGGTCCAAATTTTTGAATTACATTAAATAATAGTTCTAATAATTGAATTAAAGTTATCAATGAGTTGAAATAAGTAAATTAAGGTTCAGATTTTAAAATTAAAGTAAATGATGGTTCAAAAAATTAAATTAAAGCAATCAATGGGCTCAAATAAGTAAATTAAGGTCCAAATTTTTGAATTACATTAAATAATAGTTCTAATAATTGAATTAAAGTAATCAATGAGTTGAAATAAGTAAATTAAGGTTCAGATTTTAAAATTAAAGTAAATGATGGTTCAAAAAATTAAATTAAAGCAATCAATGGGCTCAAATAAGTAAATTAAGGTCCAAATTTTTGAATACATTAAATAATAGTTCTAATAATTGAATAAAGTAATCAATGAGTTGAAATAAGTAAATTAAGGTTCAGATTTAAAATTAAAGTAAATGATGGTTCAAAAAAATAAATTAAAGCAATCAATGGGCTCAAATAAGTAAATTAAGGTCCAAATTTTTGAATTACATTAAATAATAGTTCTAATAATTGAATTAAAGTAATCAATGAGTTGAAATAAGGTTCAGATTTTTCAATTAAAGTAAATTAAGGTTCAAATTTTAAAATTAAAGTAAATGATTGTTCAAAAAATTAAATTAAAGTAATGAATGGGCTCAAATAACTAAATTAAGGTTCTAAAAAATTAAATTAAAGTTAATTAACGTCCAAATTTTAAAATTAAGTAATCAATGGTAAAAAATTTTAAATTAAAGTTAAATAAGTAAATAAAAGTAATAATTTTTAAATTTATTAACAAAAAGTTGGAATAATAGTAGGTTTTTGAGAATTGAAATTTTTTAAAGAAAATTTTTATGAAATAATTTTTTAAGTAATTTTTAATAGAAATTTTAATGAAATATTTTTCAATGGTAATTTTTAATGGAAATTTTTATGAAATATTTTTCAAAGACAAATTTTAATAATAATTCAACAACAAACCAACAACTTAGTACCAACAACCAGTAAATTACGAACATTCATTTACAACCAGATACCTACAACTAGTTTCTAACAACCAGTTACCACCTACCAAGTACTTACAACTAGTTACTAACAGCCAGTTACCTGCTACCAAGTACTTACAACTAGATACCAAGTACTAACAACCAAAAACAAGCAACCAACTAGGTACCAGATACCAAGTACTCACAACCGTCAACAACCAGGTACTAAGCATTGTCAACCAACTAAATACTAAGTACTAACAACCAATAACAAGCAACCAACTAGGTACAGATACCAAGTACTGACAACCGTCAACAGCGAGGTACTAAGCATCATCAACCAACTAAATACTAAGTACTAACAACCAAAAACAAGCAACCAACTAGCTACCACCTACCAAGTACTTACAACTAGTTACTAACAGCCAGTTACCTGCTACCAAGTACTTACAACTAGATACCAAGTACTAACAACCAAAAACAAGCAACCAACTAGGTACCAGATACCAAGTACTCACAACCGTCAACAACCAGGTACTAAGCATTGTCAACCAACTAAATACTAAGTACTAACAACCAATAACAAGCAACCAACTAGGTACCAGATACCAAGTACTGACAACCGTCAACAGCGAGGTACTAAGCATCATCAACCAACTAAATACTAAGTACTAACAACCAAAAACAAGCAACCAACTAGCTACCACCTACCAAGTACTTACAACTAGTTACTAACAGCCAGTTACCTGCTACCAAGTACTTACAACTAGATACCAAGTACTAACAACCAAAAACAAGCAACCAACTAGGTACCAGATACCAAGTACTCACAACCGTCAACAACCAGGTACTAAGCATTGTCAACCAACTAAATACTAAGTACTAACAACCAATAACAAGCAACCAACTAGGTACCAGATACCAAGTACTGACAACCGTCAACAGCGAGGTACTAAGCATCATCAACCAACTAAATACTAAGTACTAACAACCAGAAACAAGCAACCAACTAGCTACCACCTACCAAGTACTAACAAGCCACAACAACCAGGTACTAGGCATTATCAACGAAGTACTAACTGTTGGGTTTTGGATTATTTCAAGTCGGTTCTCTCTGACTCCTGTGTTCTTTAAATTAAAACAATGAACGACCCAACGTATATTGAAACAACAGGTTCACAATTTATTATCACGCTACAATTTCTGATCAAAGTTTTATACGATTCTCCGCTCGGCGTTGATGCTTTGCAAACAAACAATATTCACCTTTTGATCCTTTAGTTCTGTTGACTCTCGTTTTCCTCGGTTTCGGTTTGGTCTGATCTCATTTCGCCTTTCCGTATTCTTAATTCTATTTCTTCTTTTCCCTACTTCCCTAATTCGTTTACCACTTTTCCTACTGTCTAGTTCTTTGAACCCTAGCTGAGGCAGAATGCCGATTTTCTCTGATTTTCCTTTTGCTTATATACTCCTCGAAATCAGGATGACAAATGGTTATTGCCGAGCCAATCTTTCGTTTGACATTTTCTCCTACGTGTTTGCTTCGGCTGGCATCCATAATGGTCCAACGAATCCAGATAATCAATGGCCCTACCGGTCTTCCTACGCGTGCTATCTTCTCCTTACTCTTTTCCCATTAATCATTGTGTCAAGCTAATGGGCCCAAATCTTCCTTTTGTTTGCTTTCTTCTTGTTTACCCAGCTCGAGTTTCCTTTATCTCTCGGGTTCTCCATTGGCTCGGGTTTCCCATTAGCTCGGGTTTTCCATTAGCCAATTAATTAATTAATTAATGTTTTCTGTTTTCATACGTTTGAATGTTTTTCGACCCTTCCTAATCCTTTTCTGATAAATCCCTAACCATCATCTTGTTGACCATTAGCTAATCTATACCTGTCCCGTTTTCCCCATTCGATTTCGATGATTTTTCTATTTATTGATTTTTCTCGGATTCTCGCCTTTCGTAATTGCTTTTTGCATTTTCTAATACTGTTTCCATCACACTTTCCTTTAATATTGATTCTGTGCACGATCCCGCTTTTATTTGCCTTTTTTTCTCGCTTACTTTCCATTTGAATTATTATCCTAAATTTTATTTAAATTTTTAATTTTAATTTACAGACCTCAACATATCTCCCCCCTTAAAAAATTTTTTCGTCCTCGAAATATGTTTTTGATGTTAAAATCATGCCTAATATTTAGCTTTCTTTTAAAACTGTGAATAAAATTTAGCTAATAACGATCGAAATTAAACTTTCATAATTTCTTCTCAAAAATTAATAATAATTAAATTAAAATCGAAATTAAAACTCAAATCTAATAATAATTGAATTTTTCTTTTATCATTATCATAGCAATTAAAACCGTTCTTGGATACTAAAGAATTGGTTATATTGTATATCTTATCTGGTTGACAGGTGTTGTCATCCTAAGCCGGTTAAAGCGTATCATCACAAAGTTAATCATAAATCAATGGTTATAAAAATGTAACCAAATTTGGGCTGGACAGACTTGATCACGTATATAGATCAATCCATTCTGTAGTCTAGTTGGTGTGGACTATCATATTCTCTTAGATCATAATGCTCATGTTAAAGCAAGGAGAGAAAATATAAACGAATCAGCCACTCTAAAAATAATGAAATTTCTAGATACACACCACAGTAAGAATCGATAGTACATTAACTTTGGCAACGATTTTAAATATAACACACATTACAATAGTCGACCAAGCTGGTCTGAATTTTCAATTGTGTATGTGTGTATTATCATTATAACCCGCATCTCTGTGCATGCCTTTTTACAAATCGACTTGTGTGTCAGTGTGTGTGTCCCCCTTTCAGCAATTCCTTACACTTATTATATTATTGAAGTGATTGAAAATATGTATGCAGTTTTCTTAAGATTTTCCTTGAACACACTATCAGTATTTGTGGAACACACTAGTATCAATTCTAACGAAACCACTAAAGTAAAGAAAATTTTTCTTCAATCAAACGATAATTGTCTGTAACGAGAGGGAGAGAGAGAGAAAACTGCATACATATTTTCCAATAATTAATCTCACAAATATTTTAGCTGATATTTATATTATTTATTATTTTCTTATTTTTTTAATATAATGTATTGAAATATTTGTAAATAATTTGAATTTAAAGTTGATCAATACAGTAAAACACAATTTATAATGTTTTTATTTTATTAAACTTTCAATAAAACAATAATTGAGATGGAAACTTTTTGTGTTCAATTTCTTTTAATAAATAAATATTTATTGTATATAATTATTTATTTTAAATGAATTAATATGGCTTCATTGTTCTATTAGTTCTATTAATTTAATACTTTCAAATGCAATTTNAAATCTAATAATAATTGAATTTTTCTTTTATCATTATCATAGCAATTAAAACCGTTCTTGGATACTAAAGAATTGGTTATATTGTATATCTTATCTGGTTGACAGGTGTTGTCATCCTAAGCCGGTTAAAGCGTATCATCACAAAGTTAATCATAAATCAATGGTTATAAAAATGTAACCAAATTTGGGCTGGACAGACTTGATCACGTATATAGATCAATCCATTCTGTAGTCTAGTTGGTGTGGACTATCATATTCTCTTAGATCATAATGCTCATGTTAAAGCAAGGAGAGAAAATATAAACGAATCAGCCACTCTAAAAATAATGAAATTTCTAGATACACACCACAGTAAGAATCGATAGTACATTAACTTTGGCAACGATTTTAAATATAACACACATTACAATAGTCGACCAAGCTGGTCTGAATTTTCAATTGTGTATGTGTGTATTATCATTATAACCCGCATCTCTGTGCATGCCTTTTTACAAATCGACTTGTGTGTCAGTGTGTGTGTCCCCCTTTCAGCAATTCCTTACACTTATTATATTATTGAAGTGATTGAAAATATGTATGCAGTTTTCTTAAGATTTTCCTTGAACACACTATCAGTATTTGTGGAACACACTAGTATCAATTCTAACGAAACCACTAAAGTAAAGAAAATTTTTCTTCAATCAAACGATAATTGTCTGTAACGAGAGGGAGAGAGAGAGAAAACTGCATACATATTTTCCAATAATTAATCTCACAAATATTTTAGCTGATATTTATATTATTTATTATTTTCTTATTTTTTTAATATAATGTATTGAAATATTTGTAAATAATTTGAATTTAAAGTTGATCAATACAGTAAAACACAATTTATAATGTTTTTATTTTATTAAACTTTCAATAAAACAATAATTGAGATGGAAACTTTTTGTGTTCAATTTCTTTTAATAAATAAATATTTATTGTATATAATTATTTATTTTAAATGAATTAATATGGCTTCATTGTTCTATTAGTTCTATTAATTTAATACTTTCAAATGCAATTTTTCTTATAAAAGAATTATCATTAGACTATAATATAACATAATAGTAAGCAATACAATATATTGCTATTGTAACGCAATACAATACAAAATATTGTTATTGTGACCCAATACAATACAATATATTGTTATTGTAGCCCAATACAATACAATATATTGTTATTGTGGTCTAATACAATACAATATATTGTTATTGCTCAGACAAGCAATATATTGTATTGTTAACAATATATTGCAATATATTGTCAGTACAATATATTGTTGCGCAGCCTTGGCTAATAAGGCTGTTGTGTTGTTTTGTTCAATCTAATTTTCCAATAGAAACGAGTTTAATCAAATTGATCAATGAAATTTATTTAGCACAGCAGATGAATGCTTGTTTTCTCCATAATTCCTATCCCATCAGCTTATAAAACTTTCTCAGAAAGTGATGTAATAGCGATGCCATTGTATTTACGTGTGCTTGCTCTAAAGAAGTTTGAATCCAATAAGCCAGCAAAGATTTATCTTCATAGATGATGTTTTTATCAATTTGAAAAACCTTTATCATTTGTCATCGGATTTCTTTGGTAGATTAGAATATTCGGGCATCGGAATCTCAATGCCATACCTTACAGATTGAATTGGAGCAGATGGTATGTGTCGAACGATCAAAATTTCAATGATGTTTATCCACTGTACGTTTCCGGTTCAACAATAATTGTCAATGAAAAACTTTAACAAAAATCAGTCACGCTATTCCGTTTGTAAAATATTTCCAATTTGATGATGTTTATTTGGGTTTCGTTTCTAAATCGACCAACATCGAGGTAGTCACTGATGCACGCATCTTATCAGATTATAAATGTGGACTACTTTGCTATGAAGATGTAGACAAGAGTATTGCTGTTCATGTACCAAATTATTTAGTTGTTAAGTAAATTATGGTGTAAAATTAAGAAATAAAGAATAATTAGGTAAATTAAAGTTAAAAATTTTAAATAAGTAAATTAAGGTTCAAAATTTAAAATTAAGTAACCAATGGTTCAAATTTTAAATTAACGCTAAATAAGTAAATTAAAGTATGATTTTTAAATTTATTATCAAAAGATTGAATAACCACCAACTTTTTTGAGAAATGTAATTTTTAATGAAAATTTAAATGAAAATTTTTTTTTAAGTTAATTTTTAAAGTAATTTTTTATGGAATAATTTTTAAGATAATTTTTAATGAAAATTTTTAATGAAATATTTTTTAAGTTAATTTTAAATGTAAAATTTTTTAAGTTAATTTTAATGAAATATTTTTCAAAGTCAAATGAAAATTTTAATGAATATTTTAATGGAATTTAATAATAATAATAATAGAATTTAATAATTAATAATAATAATAATAATAATAATAATAATAATAATAATAATAATAATAATAATAATAATAATAATAATAATAATAATAATAATAATAATAATAATAATAATAATAAAAATAATAATAATTCAACAGTTACCAACAATCGGTTACTAAATATTTTTAACTAGGTGCTAACAAATAAGTACCAAATACTTACAACATGATACCACGTACTAACTAACTTCAATCAACCAGATACTTACAACCAAGTACCAATAACCGACTAAATCTTCTTCATTGTATTTTATGAAATGTTTTTTAAATTAATTTTTTATCTATCTTCAAAAATATATTTTAATTACAATCAGTAGAAAAACCTTTTCAAAATGTCTAAATTTAACAAAAATGTTGATTTTCATCAAAAATGAATAATTGTCAACTCATCACCACGTGGAATTCAAAATAATTTAAATTACAATGAAAGACTAATGAATTCTAATTTACAAAACATTCTTCTTTTAATTGATTACTATTGACTTATTATTGCAAAGTAAAAATCGCATTCAATAAATACTTATTGTTGATCAGTTTTATTATATATACTGAGTTTATCCGACAGGATGTTTTGACCCCTTATGGGTACTGGTTGTAAGGGTACTGGTCGTAAGGGTACCTCCACCTACTCATTAATTAGCTACCATGTACTAACAACTAGATCTCAAACAACTAGATACTAAACACTTACAACTGACTACCACATACTAATAACTACCATCAAAAACCTACAACTATATAACAACAATCAGTAAACAACACTGTACCAACTACCAAATACAAGATACCAACTACTAGATACCAAGTACCAACAATCAACTAACCACACATAAAAATAATAGCAATTAAATACAAAATATTCTTCATCACATACACTATCTTCTTATCAAAATCTAAAAAGTCAACCAACTACTTACAACCAACAACTATGTACTAACAAATTGATCTTTAAAAGAAAATGCTCTTCGCCTGAAAATATTGGATGAAAAATTAATTGAACTCAAGGCATCAATAACTATGTAAAAATTGATTAAATAATTGTAAAAATTTTAAATTTTCTAAATAAATGTCATAAAAATGTAATTAATGGACAAGAAAGAATTCTAATCATTAATCATCAAGTAAATAAAAGAAAAATACTGATCATTCAAGTTGAATCAACTAAGATAATAAATTAATAAAAATTTTGAAATAAGATCTAGTAGATAATTGATTTAGATTGAATAAATTAATTGAAATAAAATTAATTTTAATTATTTTTTTAAAGTAATACATGTACTCAAATTGATTGACTGATTGCTCAAAATATTCAAAAAATCAGTATAAATTCATTACCATTATCAAAGTCAGCAATCTACAATAAAAATAATTATCATTAAATTCCAAAAGAGACTGTTAACTAATGATAACATCTAATAAACCAGTAAATTCATTTAAATGTCAATAATTGGTATATCCAAGTAAATTTCCTACTAAAATCGTACAGAAAGCATCAAATTTCCATGAAATATCTCTGTCTTTAAAGGTTAGTAGTACCCTTAAAAGGTTATATATTTCCCTCGGACTAATAAGATTCCTTAAAATCCTTTTAAATGACTAATTCCTATAATCTGGTTGATTGAGAGTTAGTTAGTACGTGGTATCATGTTGTAAGTATTTGGTACTTATTTGTTAGCACCTAGTTAAAAATAATTAGTAACCGATTGGTGGTAACTGTTGAATTATTATTATTTTTATTATTATTATTATTATTATTATTATTATTATTATTATTATTATTATTATTATTATTATTATTATTATTATTATTATTATTATTATTATTATTATTATTCCATTAAAATTTTCATCTGACTTTGAAAAATATTTCATTAAAATTTACTTTAAAAATTAACTTAAAAATATTTACATTTAAAATTAACTTAAAAAAAAAATTTCCATTTAAATTTTCATTAAAAATTACATTTCTCAAAAAAGTTGGTGGTTATTCAATCTTTTGAAAATAAATTTAAAAATCATACTTTAATTTACTTATTTAGCGTTAATTTAAAATTTGAACCATTGGTTACTTAATTTTAAATTTTGAACCTTAATTTACCTAATTATTCTTTATTTCTTAATTTTACACCATAATTTACTTAACAACTAAATATAACCCTTATTTTCATATTTAACCAATAATTTCATGTGATCATTGATTAATTGACGAATATTTGCATCTAAAATTAACATTGAAAATCCCAGAAAAACTTTCATCTTAAATTGACTTTAACTTTAATATTTAGATATTTGATTGCTTAATTTAAAAATTAAACATTAATTTACCTATTTGACCAATAATTTCATGTGGTCATCTGGTTGTAAGTACTTGGTATCTAGTTGACAGTGCTTAGTACTAGGTATCTTGTACTTGGTTGTTAGTACTTGGTTGATAATGCTTAGTACCTGGTTGTTGTGGGTTGTTAGTACTTGGTAGATGGTAGCTAGTTGGTTGCTTGTTTTTGGTTGATGATGCTTAGTACCTGGCTGTTGACGGTTGTGAGTACTTGGTATCTGGTACCTAGTTGGTTGCTTGTTTTTGGTTGTTAGTACTTAGTATTTAGTTGGTTGATAATGCTTAGTACCTGGTTGTTGACGGTTGTGAGTACTTGGTATCTAGTTGTAAGTACTTGGTAGCAGGTAACTGGCTGTTAGTAACTAATTGTAAGTACTTGGTAGGTTTCTAACTGGTTGTTAATAACTAGTTGTAGGTATCTGGTTGTAAATAAATGTTCGTAAGTTACTGGTTGTTGGTACTAAGTTGTTGGTTTGTTGTTGAATTATTATTAAAATTTGTCTTTGAAAAATATTTCATTAAAATTTCTATTAAAAATTACCATTGAAAAATATTTCATTAAAATTTCTATTAAAAATTACCATTGAAAAATATTTCATTAAAATTTCTATTAAAAATTACTTAAAAAATTATTTCATAAAATTTTCATTAAAAAATTTCAATTCTCAAAAACCTACTATTATTCCAGCTTTTTGTTAATAAATTTAAAAATTATTACTTTAATTTACTTATTTAACTTTAATTTAAAAATCTTAGCCCATAATTTACTGTAATTCAATTTTTAGACTCATAATTTGCTTTATTTTAAATAATATACCACATTTTTTAGTGTAGACCACCTTTTTCTATTGAAATTCTCAGGACCAAGAACACTTACCCTTATTGACTTAGAAAAATCCATGTTTTTTAGTGATAATCGGATTTTTGTATTGAAAATATCCTGAGACCTTAAATTATCACTGTTTTTAGTGTAGACCGCCTTTTTCTATTGAAAATATCCTGAGACCTTAAATTACCATGCTTTTTTATTGAAGACCGCCTTTTTCTATTGAAATTCTCAGGACCAAGGATACTCACCTTAATTTACTTTGAATATTCTATGCTTTTTTAGTGATGATCGGATTTTTGTATTGAAAATATCTTGAGACCTTAAATTACCACGCTTTTTTAGTGTAGACCATCTTTTGTATTGAAAAAAATTTTTTTGTATTGAAAATCCCAGGACCATCGAGACCCCCTCATTATAGTCTGAAAAATTCTATGCTTTTTTAGTGATAGTCGGATTTGTATTGAAAAAAAATTTATGTATTGAAAATCCCAGGACCAACGAGACCCCTTCTATAGTGTGAATAATCCTTGGCTTTTTAGTGATAATTCAAATTTGTATTGAAAAAAAATTTTTGTATTGGAAATCCCAGTACCATCAAGACCCCCTCACTATAATCTAATAAAAAAAAATTTGGACTAAAAATCCCTGAAAGCAAAAAATGTGAGTTGCAGCAATTGCGTTATAAAAAGTTGCAGCAAAAAAATTACGGGTCATTGCTCCCGTAGGCTACTAACTACCTACTCCAATCCATTCAGAAATTATTATTGGCTCTTTTAGAAACGAATCATATCAGTCATTTTTAACTGAATTGACTGTGTAACTGAATGGCTCTGGATTCATTTTGATACACGATAATGCATCCATCTACAATAATATATCTTCATTGAATAACCAAATTGAAAGATTGCCTCCATATAGTCAATTTTTGAACCCAATCGAAAGTGTGTTTAGCAAAATAAAAAAATATGGTAAGGACTAAAGTTTCCTCGACTAATGGATTTAACAGGATGACTTTCAATGACAGATTTACTGCAATATCCCATGCAGTTATTGAAGAATTTTGAAAACCAGATTATAGTAATTTAAAAAATTACTATAATCATATAAAAAGATTTTTTCCTAAATGCTTGAAGAAACAAGATATTTTAGGTGAATTCTGAAAAATGTAATTTATATTTAAATAAATAAATAAATAAATATCTTACTTCTTTTTTCATTATTTTAACAAAAAAACTTAAAATATAACTAAAATCCAAAACAAAGTTCAATTGACATTGCTAAATGAATGTCTCATTTATGATAATCAAATGCGCTTTGGTTTATCCACAAAAATGATGAAAAATGTCCACTCTATGTTTAGTTGATTACGTATTGGCATAATTTCTAATCAACCACAATAATAGCACGTGAATATTATGTCCAAATTATTTGGTTAGAGCAGAATTAATGTATCACCTTGGTTGAGGAGTATCTAAAATAGTGGAGTTATGAACAATGCAAAAAACATGTGTTTAGTTTTGTATAAATTGGTGAAAAAAAAGGAATGTAAAAACCAAATTTTGCATATTTCAGAACAATTAATTAAAATTTGAAAAACTTGTATAAATACCAAATAATAAGTAGTACTAAGTTGAGTTTTATTTTTTCGGCTGTAACTATTTAATAACTAAATACATGTACCATACATATAATCATATCAAAATTTGAAATTTAGTATATATTTATATATCAGTGTATTTGGCATAACTACAACGATATAATAATGTAATATACCTCGCACTTAATAACAATTTTCATTTTTAAAATAATATCTAAATTGTGGTGACTTTCAATGACAGATTTACTGCAATATCCCAAGCAGTTATTGAGGAACTTAGAAAACCAAATTATAGTAATTAAAAAAATTACTATAATCATATAAAAAGATTCTTTCCTAAATGCTTGAAAAACAGGATGTTTTAGGTGAAATTTGAAAAATGTAATGTATATTTAAATAAATAAATATCTTACTTCTTTTTTCATTATTTTTGCATAAAAAATTAAATTATAACTAAAACCAAAACAAAGTTCAATTGACATTTCTAATCAATGTCTCATTAATGATAATCAGTTGCAATTTGGTGTAAACAATTCGACACATACACGAGCACAATTACCATCTCAATTACTTGTGTCAAACGTGGTCAAAAAATATGTGAAGGATGGACTTTAACTTTCTTCTAACATGTGTACAGGTACAGTTATGCTACTGTCAACGAGTTGAGTATATAATGAATGATTGTGTAGGATATTACAATACATCTGAATCCGAAATATAAAA
>CAUHTR010003982.1:0-13216 GCA_959609185.1 Schmidtea polychroa | reverse complement strand
TCTGATCTGGATAGCATTGTCTTTCACAAATATTGACTGCTCATTCTCAATGTAATTTAGACGTATTAATTTTGGTGTCCCAGAAGCGATATTTTCTGATGTTGTTGGTCGTTGATAGCAGACGCTCCTTGGATCTGGTTTCAATGTTTCTTTATGTATGTTAAGGCTATCTTTCAGTGGTTCGATCGCTATCGTCACTTTTCTGCTAAACGGCCATGGTACCTTGTCGTCGTAATTCCCTTTGCAGATGATGAAGAATGCCGACACATAACTTCCTTTTCCTACCCCGTCTCCGTTCGGGTATATTCGCAATTTCATCTTGTATTCACCTAATCCAGAATAGAACGATGGGCTTACTAATCGTGTGATTTTCTCTTTTTTTGCTAATTTTATCTTTTCCATCCAATTCTCGATTTTCCACGTGAATGGTGCTAACCTTACCGGTTCTCGTATCTCCTCATCTTCTCCTGATTGTAATTCATTTGGGAATTCTTGTGGCAATATGTCCTGGTAAGTATCGATCGGTTTCTCTCTTACCCATACTGCTGCGATTTCTTCTGGTATATTATCTATCCAATTTGGTTCCAACTTTTGCTGTTCCCAATCCCATCGAGCTTCGCTTTCGATCCACACCTTTTTCCATGGTGTCAGTTTGCAATCTTCGTCGTTGAAGGCTGCTAGTTTTAGTTTATCATCCTTTAGCCAATGGTTATAGATGTCTATTATTCGATCCATCTTTGCTCTCATTCCCCATTGGAATCTTTTAATTTGTTGCTCGGTTTTAGTGGCGTTTTTGTGCCCACCAGATGGTTCATCCATCGCGATTATATTGATGACGGCTCCATCTTCCCAGATTCCTAGTTCGTAAATTACAGTTCGGTCTCCTCTTTCTAACATGTGCCGGTTGTACATTATTATCACATCTTCGATCATTCCATCCTCACTATTTTCTCGAGCTTTTTGGATGATCTCTTGATCTATGATTTGCACTAACTCGTCAACTTGGCAATCGGGATTAACTTCTATTATTTGTTTCTCTTCATTTGGCAACTTCACCTTTATTTTTATCGTTTCTTGTTCGCATTTGGTTCTCTCGTATTCTCCGTATTTGGATATCAATTCTGTCGCTCGTTTATCTTCGAATCTCATAATTTCCGTGTCTCGTACATCTTTGACAAATTGTTTCATTAGTTGTGGCCATCTTTCCTTCAATCTATTAATGTATTTCCTTGTCTGATCGATAGCTTGTTTGACTAAGATTATTTGATTTTCCTTTCATTATTTTTCGTTCGATCTTTTCCAATTCCGGTTCTACTTCGTTGCTGAACACTTGTTGGACTTTCTTGAACATTTCTGCTACCGATTCTTCATCTCCGGTTTTCTCTAAGGTTAAGATGTTAGTTTCGTTTGGCCATATCATCGCATCCACCAAATGTATGCCCATTTTAACTTTGTAACCATCGACATATAATTGTTTATTTTTATGGCTTGTTCCCATTTTTTCCTGTACCCAGTTGTACAGTTCATCGGTATTTGTTCCTTTTAATTCAATAGTCTGTATCTGAATCTCGGGGTGTTGAATACTTACTTGATATTGATCTGGGATCTGCTTCCTTTAGTTTCTCTTTATATTTTGTTGCTAAATCTTTCCATGCGGCCGTTATTATACCTCCTTCGCACTGGTATACTTGAGTTATAAGTTTTAAGCATTTTCTGTATGTTAACTCGTTGATGTAGCTCTCCATTTCGCTCTATTTCTGCTACTGTATCAAAAATTTCCTCGAATATCTCTTCATCATCTTTTTCTATCATTGATTTCGTGTCATCATTTTCACTCTCCTCACTACTTTGAGGTGTTTCACTGTTTGGAGGTGTTTTCGGTTCGTTATTTTCCTCACTTGACTGAAATAATTCGCCTCCCAGGCTACTCACCTCACTTTTTTCATCCTCCTGATCCGTCTGATCACTCCGCATTTGTCTCAGCATGTTTATTTTAGCTTTGGTATGTGGTTCCTTCTTTTCAAACCACTCATTTTTCCTGAACCAATGCTCTTTCACTTTTTCTTTTATTTGTTCCTCAGTTAATGTAGGGTTTTCGTTTTTGATTCTGTCTTCGATTTTTTGTAGTAGTACCCTCTGAATTCGATTTTTTGTAACTATCTCATTGCTTTTTGGTTCGTCTTTACTCTCATTTCTCTTTTGTTTCCTTTCTTTCTCCTCTTTGGTAAATTCTTTAATCAATTGTATTTTCTCTTCACTGCTCAATTCTATCTGTGGATCAATCTCATTTTCTTTTGTCGTTTCTATCTCCTCGTTTATTATCAGGTTCACTCCCGTCGTTGTTAACACACTGCTCCGCAGTGTACGATTCCTCTTTATTAGTTAATCTCATCATATTTATTCTTCCGGGATTCGCTTCCCGTTGTTTCCATCTTTCTTGAATTTCTCTGACTTCCTCGTTTTGCAATCTCTGCCATTCGATCCGTTGTTGATCTTGTTGTTGCTTACTTGGTTGTTTCCGGATTTCCTCGGTGCTCTGCATCATGTTGATTCGTTGTTGTTGGTTATTAGTCGGTATTCGCTGGATCATATCTTTTAATTGTTCGATTTCCTGCATGAGGTTGATTTGTGTGTTCTGAACTGGATTGTTTGATCCTGGTTGATTTGGTTTGGCTCTCATCGTGCATTCTCTTGCCATGTGTCCAGGCTGATTACAATTGTAACAGGTTCTGGTTCCTCCTCTGCCCATAGACATCATGGGTCCTCTGCAAACATTTTCCGTGTGGCCTCTTCTCCCACACTTTTGGCACATCCTTGCTCTGTAACATTCATTGCTCCAATGCCCTGGTCGTTGGCATATGTTGCACGTTCGATTGTTAATGTCGTTGTTCCTGAAATTATTAGTAAAATTTTGAATATTACCTCCATTGTTTTGATTTCTTGTCTGTGGAGTTTTGAACAACTGTTGCGATCCTGGGATGAATTGATTCATTACTGGATTTGCATTATTGACTTGGTTGTTTGTGGTTGTTGCTGTTGTTGCTGGAGCTGCTGGAGCTGCTGTCATTGCTGCTACTTGTATTGGTGTTAGGTAAGTTTCACATTTGTTAGCTATTTTTAGTGCTTCTTCCAGCGTCTCTGGTGCTCGACATCCCAAGGTTGCTCGTATATCCTCTCGTTTCATGCCATCTACGAATACGGCTATTATCTTGTCTTCCGGAACTGGTTGATTTGAATCGAAGGCTTCTCGTGCTAGTCGTCTCAATTCGCATGCGTATAGTGCGTTAGATTCGTTATATTTCTGCTTTCGATGCAGAAAGTCTAACATTTTTCGGTTTCCCTCTTTTTCGGTGCCGAATGTTTTTATTAGAAACTCCTTGATCTCTTTCCACGTTTTCAATTTTGTTGCATCACATTTTGCCTCTAAATATACATCTTGGGCGCTTCCCTTTAGATATAGGGGTATTCGTTCTCGTACGACTATGTCTGGCCAGTGACATATCGTAATGTATACTTCAAATTCTTTTATAAATGTTTCTAGCTGGTTTATATTTCCATCGAATGGTTCTCCTCGAAATTTCTCTCTGAATTCTCCAATGTTAACGTGCACATTACTTATTTCCGGTGGGTCCGTTACTCTTTGTTCGTTCGTGTTTACGTCCGACATTATCTCTTGGCACAGTACGGTTATCTCTGTTGTCTCAGATATATTTTCCTCTTCGTCAGTTGATTCGACGTCGCTTATTGGATCTAATTCGGTTCGTTTATGATCGTCGCTATTCTCAAATTCGTTGGTTAAGCTGTCTGATTCAAATAATGTTTCTACTGATGCTGGTTTCTTGTGTAGTTCTCTGTTTTTCTTGGCTCTTTGTATCTCTTCTTTTTCCAATAAACTGAGGTTTCCTTTACTTTTTCGTCTGGTTCGGCTAGCTATACTATCAATTTTTCCTCCTTTTAATGTCCTTTGATAAATTTTCTACTTCGTTGATCGAGCTTGATGTTTTTAATTATTGTCTCACTTTAATCTTTACGATTCTCTAATTCCTTTGAATTTGGTTTTATTGATTCCTTTGATTTCTCGCTTCTGATTGATTTCTTGATTTCTATTGCTTTCTTGATTTCTTTGATTTCTTTCTGAATTGTTTTCTTTATTCTAAAATAATTAACACTTCTAGTACATATCATAAATTCTCTTTATTAACCCTTCATTTACTTTCCATTTTCCCTTTATTTTACTGTTCCTTTGCTTCCTAATTTTCTAGCTTTCCTACACTTCTCGTTATTCATCCCATTTTGATTTTAAGTCGATTTTAAATTATCTATAACTCGTATCAATTATCTATATAGTCGTATCAATTATCTATCCCTTTTATAATCGTCATATAAATATAATATCAATCACATAAATATCAAAATAAACATATCATTAATAAATAAAATTCAATAATTCCACTACTAGCTATTCGTTCGCTTTTCCCCATCCAAAAACTGGTTTCATTTTCACTTGCGCCGGCGCTTTATCATAATTCTCCTTTACTCATCACATATTTGTCGCACTTAATCTATTTCAATTTAATCAATTTCATAGTTATTCATCGATGCTTTGGTTCGCGCGACCTCTGCATCTACCTTTATTACCATCGGCTCCCTGGCCGGTTTAATCAACTCTTTTTATTTCATTTAAATCATTTCACTCAATTACCATCGGCTCCCTAGCCGGTTTAATCAACTCATTTTATTTCATTTAAATCATTTCACTCAATTACCATCGGCTCCCTAGCCGGTTTGATCAACTCATTTTAATCTCATGAAGTCTTTTACGACTCCTAGACGCCTGGGCTTTTACACCATTACGCCATATAATCTACTATTACCCTTCAACGCTTTGGTTTGTTAGACCTCCGCGTCGGCATCGGCTTCCGGCCGGTTTAATCAAAATTGAAGTCTTTTACGACTCCTAGACGCCTGGGCTTTTACACCATTACGCCGTATTCGCGGTCTTCGGTCCCTGACCGGTTTCAAATGCCCTAAATGAGGTTTCTCCAACCCCCAGACGCCTTCGGTTTTTACACCTACTATCGTCCCTACCGCGATTAAATTGAGTTAACAGTTGACTTTCGGGCTAATTAAAAATTCGAGGCTCCTCCTACTCAAATCCCTAATCTGCTGAGGCCTCACAACTGGCTCAATTCTTGGCCGCTTATTGAAAAGAGTCTAATACCGGTAACTCTAATCTCATCGCCGTTTCACTGGGCCTATCGGTACTCGGTGTGGGCATCCGGGTTTTGTACCGACCCCTGCTAGCAATAATCACGAAGAAAAAAACATCCTATCTATCAGGATTTAAAAAACACGGAAATGCCTAATCGCCTTGATCGTGATTCTCAAAAGTGATGAACCAGATCTCCCGACTAGTGAAGATAAAAGGAAATTGGATATGCAGTTGACTTTCGGTCCTCCGCCTCACAACTGGTCCAATCTTGGTTGCCTATTGAGTACGAGTCCTTTACCGGTTGACTCGCATCTCACAACCGTTTCACTGGGCTCCTTAATACTCGGTGTGGGTAACCAGGTCTCTCTCGCCCGTTACCATTCCGGGTTTTTGTATCAAGTCCCGCTAGCAACTCAGAAAAAATGCGCCCAATACTCGGTGTGGTATCCGGGTTTTTGTATTGGGTGATCCAGCATCATCAGTCCCTTGGCTGATAATCTCCTGGACACTACAGTCCGGTGGTTAGCCGCTGTACTCGGGTGCCTCATCACCCGCTAGGGAAAAATCATTATTCCTCATCTGATTTGAAGTCCAAAAACGGTTTCTTCAAATCCGCAGCTGCTCTCGGATTAAATTTTTAACATTTAGCGCGCGTTTTTCAATTTTTATTATTTATTTTCTATTTTATCTACCCTTTTAGTTAGTCCCAGTCTCCCAGACAAAAAAATATAATAATCGCGTTGGTTCATTTCCCACAAGTGGTGATCAGTCACTCGACAGAAACTCCCCAACATTTGCGATGGATCCTACTACATTCTCTCATCAGGGTGATCAGGATTTCCCCATCCGGGCAAGTGTCGTAAGGACGATTCACTTGTCATCCCCTCATTATCGTATCTCTTTATGCCAAAATAATAAAACAGGAAGAAAAGAAAATTGGAAGTAAAAATCGTACTGATCTTATCGACCAGCTCATTCATACGACTATGATCAGTCCTGCATTCAATTTTGATTTTAGTTCTAATTGCTGTGTTGCTTGTCTATTTATTTAACGTATTTTGTGTCCTTTATATGTCTATGTTCATCGTATGTTTTATACCTTTCGGTTGCTATAATGGACTTTTAATATAATTTAATAATTTTATCGCTTCATATTCATTCACAAGAAATTTATTTGACAACATCTCCTTACGGGAGGTATATTACAATTTTTTCTCTAACATTCGTATCGCATATGTTACATCGTTTAATTTTTTCTGCGCAATTCTCGCAGTAGCATAAATGACCACATGGGATCGTCATTACTCGTATTTCATTGGTTCTGCATATGAAGCATTTTCTAAAATCTTTAACTTGATGTTCGATTGCTTCTTTAATTTCTCCCTCGATCGTTTTCATTTTTATCATTATCTCCTGCCATTTGATGTTAAATTTGGCATCATCTAATCGTAAATTTTGAATTTGATAAACTCTTTTAGTGGTCAATTCTGCATTGGGTGTTGCTATTTTCATCATTACACATATTTCCTCAGCTTGCGGTCTTGGATTCAAGCTCATCTCGTCTTGGATTTTCATCAACTGGTCCGCTTTGCGATTTAGTCGTTGTAGCGAATTGTGTGTTAAATTTACGAATTTCTCGAGTCTCTTTATAATGTAGCCGGTTGATTCCATCTAATTAAGATTTATTAATTAAAGTTCTCTTTTTATTAATATTCCGCGTCATTTTCCCACTTTATCGTTTTCCCTCTAATATCCAGAATACCTTATTTTATTAGTGCTTCAATAAACCTTTACATTCTACTTATCACTCTTAACAACCCCGTCTCCCTCTGTTTAATGTTCTATCCCGCGCAAATTTCTCTCATGATTTTGTGATTTTATTATAATCGTTCATTATATATAACCCATATCCCATTCGTTATCGCCCTATTTTACACGTTTTCGATTAAGTTTAATTACATTGTTCATTTGTTCTATCTTTATCAGCGTGCTATCCCCCCTTTTTCCCTATTTTTAAATTTTCATTATTTCCATATATTTACCTTTTATTAATCTTTAATATTTACAATTTTTATTATATTTTTGTTTTCGTTTTAATTTTCGTCTGTCATCATTCATTCTATTACTACGCTATTCGTACAGTGTTCTCATACTCACTTTCAGTATATTCATATGTTGGCAAACTTCAAAACTTCCATCACTCATTTAGACATTCCACATACATTTTATCATATTCATACATCCATGTACTAAGTTTAAATGTTTGGGAAAACAATTTTCTCGTTCTTGAATGCATATCACTTTATATCAGCTTTTACTCTCTCCATTATATCTATTCTCGGGTTCTTTCACCAATTAAATTTTCATATCCCGGCTGAGCCCCCAAATTTGTATGGTGGGTTACTGGTGGTTGAATGTTTAAGTGCTGTTACCAGCGTAACCCAGGATACAACGTTGTTTTTCCGCTTGGTACCCGTTGAGTGATCAACGTTGGTACTGTACCAAGGGTTGAGTACTCGCAAAAAGTGAGCGCATCAAAGCACTATAATTGTCGAGCACTCCATGGGTTCACGGACTACCGATAGAAGGTGTGTGTCCGATTTCTCAGGTCCCTTTATCAAAATTGTTTTCCCAACCTTATGCACAGCTCTCATTCTCCAGGCAATCATAAACTATACTAGTCATCATTCTATCACTACAAATGTGCATTAATTTAACAAGGAACATATTATTTGCAGGCTACAATAATACATAAAAATACGACAAAACACCTAAAATCGAATATGAGTTCAAACAGGCTTATTGGTGGGACTGGCCAGTTCCGTCGTGGCTGCTAGTGACGAGTTTGCTTGTCGCTCGTATTCGGCCAGTCTAGCTTTCTTCAATTTTTCCCGAATATTTCGGCCTAACCGCTTCCTTTTGGGTTTTTCTTTCGCGGCCGGGGGGTATATTGCGGCTAGTTCCACGGTCAACGGCCGGATTTGACTTATGGCGGCTCCGTGAACTATTTGTTCATTGCGCTCGGTTTCCAACGCGCGGAGCTGGAGCTTCAGTGCCCGGATCTCCATCTGATCCTGCGTAGCTTGAGTCTGCAGCTGAAGGATCTGCGCTACCTTCTTTTTCATATCCTCGGGACTAAACCAGGTGCTTTCCAGTTCCCGGCATCGTCCCTTGAGCTTGTCTACCCGTATGCGGAGCTCTTCAGACTGTTTTTGAGCTTCTGCCCTATCCTGTCGCATATTCTCCAATAGGTTGAACACTAGATAAATTCAACGATTATATTCTTGCAGCATACTATTCATTCAATAAAAAAAAATAGAATCAATATTATAAATAAACATAGGTTCAAACTCTAAGTACGCAATACACAAGATAATTTATTAAAAGGACTGACATAATTATCGCTAAAATTGAAGTTTAATTAAGTCACAACTGAATTTGCACAAGGAAAATTTTGACGGTGAGTCAGTTCAGTTGCTTGCGAGGTCTGCCCCTCTTCCGCGGGGTTGCCTCGGCCTCTTCTAGGGCCTCCACGGCTTTTCCCTCTCTTTCTGCTCGGATCTGTAACTCGATCTTCCTGAGTCGCATCTGAGCGGCTTCCACATCCCAGGCCGCTTGGTCTCGGGCCTCCTGTAACCGGTTGTTCTCCGGCTCTACCTTTACCCAGGCCGGGGCATCTACCTCGGGGCCCGTCCGGATTACTCGGCTAGAACAATCTAAGTCCCGTCCCTGGCTCCACCGATGGATGTGATACCAGACGTACCGGGACCGGAGTCGAGTGATCATTTGCTGGTTGGCTTCCTCGTCGCTGCTATAGTTTGATTGGGACATACCTGCAGTATAACTATTAAGATCGAGCATAACCCACGTGACTTATACATTGAGGTCACAATAGAACCTATGGACACAATACTTTAGCTACTGGATTTAGGATAATTAATCCTAATGCTGCTAACCTACCATCTGGATTGGACTTATCAATATATTCTTAATTAACTACTAGGTTCGTTATAATTAGTACTAATACTGCTAACCTAAAATCTGGGTTAATTCATCAATACATTTTAATTAACTGCAAAATTTATTATGGTTAATACCAATACTGCTAACATAAAATTGGGCTTGATTCATTACTATAATTTTAATTATACTAATGAAATTGGTTATAAACAATTATTTGTTTTATTCTAACAATTTTTGTGGATATTAACCCATAATTTTGAATGGATGTCTATAATCTAATTAGTTTAATGTAGTAAGATTATTGTTTTACATTGATAAATATTTATATTATGAATTTTAGAATAGTATTCCAGCAACATCAGCGTCCGGCCGACCTTTCGAAGCTGCTGTCATCGGTACTCAATATATTAAGCTCTCTTGTGTTAACGAATTACTACACCAATGGTAAAATTTGAAAATTTCCCTCACTATTGAGTTTATACTTATTCCAGGAGTTACAATGGATCGATTATCAAGGTCAGCTCCACCAACCGATCCTCTTAGCGGTGATCGCCATAAGCTACCTGACTACGACTATCTAGATGGAAATATTAGGAATATTTCTAATTTAGGCTATAATTTGACTTTTTATTTTTGTTAAAGGTATATTTGTTAATTCTAATAAAATTTATGACTTTCTTTAATGTTTATTTGATTTCGAATGCGTTTAATTTGTGACTTTCTTTAATGTTTATTTGATTTCGAATGCGCTTAATTTGTGACTTTCTTTAATGTTTATTTGATTTCTAATCGCTTAATTTTCTAATAATTTAATGACTTTCTTTAATGCGTTGACTTAAATGAATTGTCGTACCTTTATTTCATTTCCTAGAAGGGGTGGTGGTCATGATTCCGCTTTGAGATCCCGAAGGTCACTTTGTAGATTTATGGGGATATACTCAGAACCACGCATGTATACTTCTACATTCACACACACACCCACACTTATATAATGTATATATACACACACATACACCTATAGATACATTATACATATATATATACACACACACACATATATATATATATATATATATATATAATTCAAATTAGTGATATGGAGGTGGTTTTCCGAGGGGGGGGTGTTACTAAAATTAGAATTTAGGGAATTTCCGTGATTTTATTGGAAGGTGGTTTTAGTGTCGCTAAATTTAGCGATAGGGAATCCTAAAATCCATAATTTTGTTTTAAATTTTATTTTCAGGGGAAATGAGAAAAATTATTTTACTGATATAATACTACTAAGGGGATTAATAATAATTATAGTATTAATAGTGTTAATGATGATGACACTAGTAAATAAGATGATGGTAAGGATAATGATAGTAATAATAATAGTAATAATAATAATAGTAATATTGATACAGATAATAATGATACTAGTAATACTCATACTAATAGTAATAATAGTAACCACAGTAAGGATAATAATGATAATAAGACTAATAATAATAATAATTTTAGATTTAATTATTCACAATTTTCTATTTATACTTTATAGTTTTATATTTATTAAGCTATGATTTTATGTTCTAATAGTAATAATAATAACCACAGTAAGGATAATAATGATAATGAGACTAATAATAACAATAATTTTTATATTTAACTATTCAGAATTTTCTATTTATACTTTATAGTATATATTTATTAAGCTATGATTTTATGTTCTAATAGTAATAATAATAACCACGGTAAGGATGATAATGATAATAAGACTAACAATAATAATAATTTTTATATTTAACTATTCACAATTTTCTATTTATACTTTATAGTATATATTTATTAAGCTATGATTTTATGTTCTAATAGTAATAATAATAACCACGGTAAGGATAATAATGATAATAAGACTAACAATAATAATAATTTTTATATTTAATTATTCACAATTTTCTATTTATACTTTATAGTTTTATGTTTATTAAGCTATGATTTTATGTTTTGCAATTTCGGAAGTTAGATATTATAATTGATATATACATTTATGTTTGATAACCTATGATTTCATGTCCCATACTTTAAAATTCTATGTTTTATAAGGTGTAACTTTATACCGTACACTTTAGAAACTTCGATTTTATAATTCATAGTTATATCTCTTATAATTTTATATTTAATAATTTACGATTTTGGGTTTCATACTTTCTGATTTTATATTTATAATTTCTGTACTCTACCGGTTAGGAACTTCTAGTCGGTTCTACATGACTTTTTATGGTTGCTCCTATGGGATCATCTTAGTTACCCAAAAATATCTTTGGTTTGTTGGTATCTATTCCTAAATTATATTTCCTGAAGTTCTACATTTATATATAATTAAAAAAAAATTCTTATATACAAATTTTATAATTTCTAATTAGGATTTACTATTCACAAACTATATTTCCTGAAGTTCACATTAGTTATAAAAATTCCTAAAAACCAAATCTAGAATTTTAATCGGGATTTATCCATTACTGATCAATATAATTACATCTAGGATCATATAGTTATTTATATAAATTATGACTAAGTCTTATACATTCATGAAGATTTTAAAGTGGGAATTCGAAATTTAACCTTTCGGATTTAGAACAGTTATATTTACATTGAATTAACCTATCTAGATTAAGTTATACTTATACGTATGCCGAATATCTCTCTTATTTCTATTACTTTATCATAAATTCCTATTACAAAATCCAATTCGGCATATGTCTAGGTATAACTGAGATTGCTATTGCTGATCAACCAACTACATGAGTGTGAGTGCAGAATTGGGTAAGTTTAGGTATGAGTTCTACTCAGATTAAGACCTTAGTGTAGAGTGATTTGTTCAGCATTTTAAATGTTGATTTTAATTGTGTATTAAGCAAAAGGTCGGGAAGAATATTGCTTCCATGGCCCCACTGTGACCACTTCCACAAACCTTAGTGTTATGTGTGGAGTCAACCATTTACGGTCGACCTTACATAAATACCAAGAGTCAGACGGAGGTTTTCCTCGACCTAACTCCATGGCAGGACCATGAAGTAGTTCGACCTCCGAAGGACCCGAACAAAAAAAAAATCTATAATAGTGATCAATATAATATCGATAGTGCATGTTGGCAAAAATTTTAAAATTAAAAGCAGGACTGATCAGAGACGTGCTCGGACGCCGCTGATCCGTCGAGGATTACTAAACATAAAAAATTATCTTTAATAAACAAAGGATAACATTAAAATGATTACATTCCATAAAATTATAATAAGCTAAAACTTACTAATGATTCTTCGAACAAAATTTTAGAAAAATATTGGCATAAAATTCTGATTTATGACCGAAACGTGTCGGTATATATACCTATTTTGTACACGTGTATGTATTGATGCATTAAAACAAACTCGAATTCTTTTTATTCCAGAATTTTCTATTTTACGATTTTGCTATTTTTAATGGCGATTTTTGTGCCATAATTTTTGTTTTTATTTTTAGAATTTTATTTTTTAATTATTTTTCGTTAATTTGCCGTCCATGATGGATTTGGAACGGTTCCAGAACATTCTATTTTACTTTTAATTTAATTTTTATTTTAACTGATGTTTTTATGAATTTCTTTTTGAGATTTTATATTTTAATACTAAATTATTTATTTTGCTTAACTTTTATTGTTCTAAATGACTTTTGTGATGGTCATCGCCATTTTATAGAATGTTCTGGGTTTTTCTGGAATGTTTTACTGTTTTTATCGTCTTTTAAGTTATTCGAGTTTGCTTTTGGGTAATTCTATGTTTGTTTGGTCATTTTTGAGTTAGATTTTTGCATCACTTCTTGCTTCTGTATAATTTTATTTAATTTCTTTGTTTATGTTTTTGTTGCTTTCTCCTTTAGTTAATATTGTTTATTTGGTGTAGGTTTTAATATTTAACTATACTTTTTGCTTTTTACTTGCTGTGTTCCTACACGTTTCAGTCATAATTAGTATTTTGGGTCTAGAAATCAGTTCTAGCCCAACATTAGTTAAAAATCCGTAAG
>CAUHTR010003981.1:0-18486 GCA_959609185.1 Schmidtea polychroa | reverse complement strand
ACATGTTTATGCCTGAATGTGAAAGGTGTAATATTGCATTATTGATGCATGTGTGTATCTTGTTCAAGATACTTGCAATATAATGACTTCCTCCGGGGGATAATCAACTTTTGATATTAATAAATTACATGTCTCCAAAGTCTTCTAATAGTGAATACAAAAACGACATGTTGTTTATATATTCTCTTTATTTTGATTCTTATTTTTGTTGTATGCAAGTGATAAGAGATTTCTTGCATTTTTTCAAAACTCTTTTCTTTGCATTGCTATTATTTATCTTACAATAAACTAAATAAATATTTAAACTAGATAAATATTTGCATTAAAAATTTCATTACTCTTTTAAAATTCTCAAGCGACGCCTATTCTTAAAATATATCTTACATTAGTTTTAAATTATTACTCTAATTTACTTAATTTGAAAATTATTACTTATTTAAAAATTACTACTGTAATTTACTTTAATTTACTTTTTTTCTATAATTATTACCCTAATTTCTCAGACGACATTGAATACTCAAAATATATTACCATAAATTTAAAATTTATTACTTATTTTGAATTATTATTTAAATTTACCTAATTTTTAAATTATTAACCTAATTTCTCATAAGACGTCGATTCTTAAAATATATCTTACATTAATTTTAATTTTATTACTTATTTTGAATTATTACTTTAATTTACTTAATTTTAATTATTACCTTAATTTCACATAAAACCTCGATTCTTCCAAATATGTTACTATAAATTCCTGTACATAAATCGTTGGATAAAAAAATACTTAAACTTTTTAACGAGATACCTAAAAATACTTAGGTTTTTAATTAGAGAATAAGTCTAGTTTCATTTTGACCTGAAAACTTTTAAGCTAAAAACCCATTACCCATCTGCAGCAGTGGAATTTCTAAATTTCTTTTAATAAATTCCAGCCAACAATCCCAAAACAAAGTATTCGAAATTGAGCCGGTAGGTATAATTATCAAAGAAAAGTATGATATATTCAACTAGAATATGAATAAACTCATTAGAAATAATAATATATATATACATTAATTTAAAAAGTTCAAGGGTCATACGGTTCAGTTTGTATGCATAAAACATAACATTGTCGACTACATGAGAGTAATCCTCTGTTGAATTCGTCGAAAAGAGATTTCGTAGAATTAATGAATGCAACAAGTCCTTGGATATGGGGCTCTCGGCTCATCCAGTTCACACATCTGGACTCGGTTTTTACATCGTACTCAATATCATTTCCAGTTGGCTCTTTACCAAGCCAAACACACTGAGATCTAAAACAACCATAATTTATCAAATATATTTCTTATAAAATATTCAATATTTTTAATTTTCGAATTCTATAATTGGCCGAATTCTTGCTGCTTTATAATTCTTTGAGTTTTGATCTTCCGCCCGGAGATATCTCGCTTAACAAAGATGAAGCATTCAATTTTACCATTTCATTATAAGACCCTATGTGTAAGACCCCATCTGTACGTATCTTTTTTTTACGAAAATGACATTTTTATAAAATTTTTAAAAATTATTTCATTCAAAAAATATAAAATATAGACATTTAAAATGTGATTATATAAATGGGATTTCTGAGTCTGAATTGTCGGGACCAGCTGTTGATAGCAACATTTGTTAGAAATTTTACATTACTTATATTAGAAGGAAAGAGAAAAATAAATTTTATATTTGTCGGAAATTGGCTTCTTTTATATCGAGGCTTCGCTGAGAGAGGATTCGTTTAAAAAGAACTACTGTATTTTAATTGCAAATATATCTCACAGAATATCCTTTGAAATTGACTCTTTCTTAAAATCAAGAATTTCGTTTTGTAAATCATCATTTCCGAACAACAAAGCGTTGAAATTACTTGCTAAAGTTTCTCCCTGGAATTTCAATGAATAAATCAACATAGAAATGCATCCCAACTCACCCGACTGTTAATAATTGGTAGATTCGTGTATTTTCGATTAATGCTAAATTTTAAATGGAATGGATCTGTATTGAGAAATGGGTGCATATTTCGCCCAAATCCATACATCTCCCCCGCTTGTTGACATTGGAATGCTGCTCCACTATACCCTCCAGGTTGACGAAGCATTGGTTTTAAATCTCCCATAGTTGGAGTGACTAAAGCTATTAAATGCAACTTCTAAATATAGAAAATATTAGTATTGGTATAATGATTATCACGATGGTAATAATAATAATAATAATAATAATAATAATAATAATAATAATAATAATAATAATAATAATAATAATAATAATAATAATAATAATAATAATAATAATAATATAATAATAATAATAATAATAATAATAATAATAATAATAATAATAATAATAATAATAATAATAATAATAATAATAATAATAATAATAATAATAATAATAATAATAATAATAATAATAATAATAATAATAATAATAATAATAATAATAATAATAATAATAATAATAATGCCTTTGAAAAACCATTCTGATAAGGCGGATAAGTAGTTTCGGATTTAGGAATCTACGTTATATTTAATAAGAAAATTTATAAATAATATTGTAACGTTTATTGGAGTTGGTAAAATCCAAATTCGCGATTTCGGTTCCTGGAAATAGGATAATAAATATTTCAAAGAAATATATTTTATTTACCAAAGAAATAGTTCTCCATGCATTATTGTTCTGGTCGATTTTGATTAAGAAAATATCACTTTGTGAAATGTACACCATAGAACCCACTGGCAACCTATTAGAGGTTTGTTCCAAAAGTTCTCGAGTTTCAAAAACTAAAGACTAAAATTTTGAAAAATTAGGAATTTGTCAACTGAAGTTATATGTATATATATGTATATATTCTTACTCCATATCCAATATTTACATTATCTTCATAAATGTCATTCGCACTTAGACTTTTATCAGGAACCTTTTGGTCACATTTGCACGCTCCTGGTTCACCCTTTTCGCCTTTACCGTTTTGGAACAAAGCCTATAAAATATATTCATGAGAAATATTTGTGTAAATATTAACCATTGATTCCATTTGAGCTTTAATTATAGAATGAGTAAGATATCGAATTAACTCTATATTTATATCGTTACTTTCTCCCTTTTCACCCTGTCGGCTTCAAAATAATCATTTAAAATTTAATAAATACATACCTTTTGGCCCATATTGCCTTTAAAACCTTTTAGTCCTCTATTGCCTTTAACTACTGAGCATTGACTTTTATGGCACTGTCCAGGATCACCTTTATCACCCTGTTCAAATTATCTGTTGTTGTTGTTTTAATATACCTAATGCTTTACTTTTGATGGAAAGGTAACTCTACATATTGAAGCATCGCATACACCATCTATTCCTGATAGACCTCTTTCACCCTAATTAACGAAAAAATGTTATTTAAAAATGTACAGAAAACAATTATATTAAAAACTACTTTTTCCCCAATATCGCCTTTCAGTCCCTGTTTGATTTAATTCTATATTTTTATTCCTATTATTTTATGAATCTTACTCGTTCCCCTTTAGCACCTCTCTGTGGTATCTAAAACCATGAAATCATATCTAACATGGAAATATAATTGAAAGTCATACCGATAACCTCAGTTTTGAAAGGATGCTGCATTCATTGTTTTCGTCCTTCGGCAATAAATATTATGAATAATAATATGATAAGAATAATTTACTTGTGAGGTCTTTGAAAGCTGTGTTTCTGAATGACAAAAAAACGGCAATTTCAAATAATATCAATAAGTAAAAGAAATAGAAAGAAAGTTTAGTCAACTAAATAATAATACCAAAAGAAACCCTGAATAACTTGAAATAGTAAAATGTAAGGGACAGCTGGTGAGTTGTAGTATGTTCCAACCAAATCACTCTTAATAGTGGTGTAGTTGGAATAGGACATTGTCCCGATACACGTGTACCAGCTGAATCGGCTAACGACAGAAATTCTAGACTTGATATACTTTTCCATACGCCTTTACCACCATGACTTACCTATGAAACCAGTCCAAAATTCTGTAAATAACCATAATTTATTTATTCTTATTTATTCTCTAAGAATACATTAGATTGTAGCTTAGTAAGAATTAATACCTAAATCAGTTCTGAAGATCTCGAGATCAGTGACATTTTTACCATTTAATAGATTTAATTCCGCAAAATATGTCTTAGTATTTTCTCAAAAATAAACAAAGGTGCTAATTAGTCATTCAATTTTTGATTCCCACCAAAGACCTTATGATTTCCTAATGATTATTTATGCTGTGAGGAAAAGTGAGGAAATTAAGAAGTGAGTAAAATTAAAAATACCAAAAAATAACAGAACTCTGTACAGAAATATAATAAAGTAAGTGGTTTTGAATCAATCAATTAAAACAAAATAATTTAATAAAAAAATATTCAAATAAAACTTTAATAAACGAGTAATAAAATGCTTCTATGGTATCCTAAAAGAAGTATAAAAAAGTCTCATAAAGTTTTAAGGAATTCCACATATTTACTTACTTTCTTCTTGTTTCGTAGATGTCGGCAAAATTGTTGAAATTGGTGGATAAGACAATTTTGTTATGGTATAGAATTCGGATTTATTTGTGGGAGTTTTATTGTTGTTATACATAATATCAAGAGTTTCGTTTGATTCTCCAGGTAGTCTCGTGTCCAATTTCATTGACGATAAAGCTGTACTTGAATCAGTCTTTACTTTCCTAGTTGAGGATGTTATAGGAAGTGTAGAGGTCTCGGATTCACTTTGCCTTGTTGAGCTTGTTGTTGAAATATTAAAAAGGATTGGGGAAATTGGAATTTTAGATAAAGTTCCATTCAAATTGGTTTCATTTAATCCCAAAGTTTTATTAGTCTTACTTGTATATTCTTTTTGGTCAAACTCGGTCTGATTATCGGTAATTCTTGATAGTATTCCTTGTTTAGTAAGATTATAAATTCCTGTTTCGTTAGATTCTGTAAATACTTTTGATAAATTTTGTTCAGAATTTTTGGGAATGGGCACGATTGATGTAAATATTGTTGAATTTGGTGGAGTATTTGTAAGAGTTACTGTTTGGTCTCGTTGAGTGGCATTCAACTTACTTTGAACTTTTCCCACCGTCGATTTAGGTACCAAGTTGTGGGTAGTATTTATTAAAAGGTTAGTGGAGCCTTTTAAGGTTGTTTTGGTTTGTTTTTTACTGCTCTCAGTTATAAAATTTAAATTGTCAGAGGTCGATTGATCCAAGTATTTATGAGTGATATTGTCCAGGGCCCTGGAAATAGGCTTTGTGGAATGTGAATAAATGGGAAAAACAGTTACTGGCAAGATTGTTCCACTTTCAATATTTTGTGATTTTAAAATTTTGTCTGTTTCCTGTGGTGAAGATGAATCTGATGTTTTATTTTCCGTACCTTCTGAAACATGGTTGCTATTTATTCCTATTGTAATATGGGAATTGTTACTATAGGTAGTCTCAGTGACTCCGGCCATTATATGAGAAGATTCCTTTGAGGTTTGTATTAAAGATATTTTATCATTTTTAGAAGATTTAGTTACTTTTTCAGTAGAGGACATGCCCGTTGTAGACTCATCCGTGAATAATTTCTTATTTTCGTCTGTAGAATCATAATTGAGTTTGTCCGGTGTTTGACTAGAGGCATGTGAAGATGTACCAGAATTCGTATTAAACTTAAAAGGTATAGATGAGGTGTTTAAAACTGGGATTGTTGTGGATATAATAAATGGATTTTGTGTTAGAATGTTGATAGCTTTATTTATAGTATTATCATCTTTTATCGAATTATTTTCCATTTTAAATTCTTTATTATCATTATTATTTGATTTTACCGTGACATTTTGCAAGCTTTTACTTGAAAACTTCTCCTCATACATTTTATAACGTTTTGTGCTCTTGTCAAATCTGATTTTTGGATCGGTTTCAATATTATTAGTTGACCTTTCAGTACTGAGAGTATCTGTTACGGATTCACTATCAAAAATTCTCAAATCAAGGTCTTCAAAATCAGCATCTTTATCAAGGGTTGTACTAGAAATGGAAGGAGTTATACTGTTGCTAATTACATTTTTCTTGGTTTTAGGATATGTATTTAAAACTGAAGTTGTGGTTAGTCTTTCAGTCTGACTCTGTGTTGGAGCACTTGTAGCCTTTTTTACAGTACTACTGCTTTGTAAATTCCTTGAAACCTTTCTAACTAAAGGGATGTTGATAATTTCACTGAATTCTTTTAAAGGATTCTTTGGTATTTTAAGTGTTATATTCTTTTTATTGTTTGGTTTAATTGTTATATTTTGCAAGCTTTGATTCGATATTTTCCCATCAGACTTTAAACTTTCCATATCGTTCATTGAAACTTCCACGACTTGACCTTTTTCCACTGTAACATTCCTTTCTCTTTCACTTTGTTTTATCAATTTTTTGTCACTTTCCAATTTCCTGCGAGAAGTCACACTACTAAAATCTTAACTTTCATATTTAAATGCAGAGAATAATTCAAAATTTGATACTTGTTGTTGAACGAGTTTCAGTTGTTGTATCATCTTCATCCATCTAAATGTACACCATAAATTATCTGATCAAAAATACTATAAACACCTTCTCTGTAACTAAAAGATGATTTCCAGGAGATTTCTTTTCGATTTTCTCATTTTCATAACCTCCACTTCCTTCTATTCCGCCTTGATTACAAATCTGTTTCAACTTGCGGAAAAAGTTCGCAAATGTTATGTCATATATTTCACCCTAAAAATAGTAGAGATTATGACGAAAACTATATAATATATATCCCAATGACTGAAAGAAGAAGGATTATTATCTTAATTTCTAAGAAAGGAGAAAGATTTGGTATGCAGAACAATTATTTGTGACAATATAAAAATTCAAAATAATTTAGAACCAGAGTCATAATTTGATTTTTAGGAGCTTCGGACAAGTAAAAATTTTCCTAGATACTTCACATTATATGTATATGAAATAAAAGATCACTTGAAAAAGGTTGTGCCTAAAATTCGTGAATATCAGAAAAACATCGATATCCTTACTGATTCATAGTCAATTTTTTTAATAAATATGAAATAAAGTTTATATCCAAATTTTACTTAATTATTGTAATATATTCAGTATTTCTTTTGCAGGTAAATATTTTGTAGGAAGTGAGTTTTTCTCAAAATGGATCTGTTGCAAAACTTTCAAGTTGGTCTTTCTGTGTGTATTATTATATGACTTAAATTCATAGATTTTAATAAAAGTAAAAAATAATACTATATAGTAGCGTTTTAATTTTCTATAGTTTCTTTCTCCACTTGTCAAATTAAAACAAAGAGAATTAATGTTGTAAAAAATATCCTTGTCTTACTATTTAAGAAATTTATTGGCATCCAAGTGTTAGTTGCGTCACGTAAATCTTATTAATTTAAACATCTTAATGTAACGACACTATCTTTATCAAAGAAATATTAATTATGGAGAAACATATTCTCAGGATTTTGAAAATGACAATTATTGTGCAACGTATATGAAATCAGTTGTGAGAAATATTGGTTATTTGAATAAAAATCTAAATGTTGGTATAATATTGGCGGATTACAAATCAAAATTATCATTCTTTACATTCTTTTGGCTCCCGACTTATTTTTGAATCAATATCAATTATCACAAACTGCAATTTGAGATTAGACATTAAGTTTGCTAAAGCTTTTGAAGAATCAGTAAATTTTTAATATATGGAGTTCTTGAAAATGAAATTCAAATTACTGCAAATCCCACTAATACGATTCATTGGGAACTAGAAGATTAACGATTTGCAATTAATATCTCTTTGTGGACAGAATTAAGAATTCATTTCTAAATACATTTTTACTTATGGATGTAAAATGGCTGGCAAGCAGACGTAAACAACTTCGAAACTGTACAAACACCTAATTCTATACTTTTGTCATACATTTTGAATTACTGTTATTGTAAGTATTACAAGCATTTCAGACATAATTTTACTATTTATTTAATAGGATTTCTTACATCTCTTTTGATCCAGGCCTCACATTAGCTCTGTTAGGCCTTTCTTATATATATTTATGTAAGAATATTTAAAATTGAATATTCTTACTTGTTACAACCCATTGTAATTAACCTTGTGTTGTTATCGGACCCAGTTGGATCCCAGAGTTCATTAAAGGCAAATGATAATTGAAAATCTTAGTTTTTAGGAATAATTTCTCAGTGTATTTGTCACACAAAACCTAGGTTGATTTCTTTATAGGGTTTGTTTTGGTACAAAGATTTCAATGCCTGACAAACACGTAAAAAGGTATATGGAAAACTAACATGGTTTCCACACTGAAGTCAGAATTCATTTGCAACAGTCGTGCTTAGAGGCAGCACTTTTAAATCAAGAATAAAAAGGGTACTAAAATAAAAAACGCAGAAAGAGTGAGAAAATTTACAACCATTTGTAGATGCTCTCTAGGTTTGATTTGCGATATTTCTGGCTACTTGCTATTTTCATTCATTATAGTCATATACATAATTTTGAAAGAAGCTTTGGTCATATATTTACTGCTAGCGGAAGAATTATAAAACCTTCACTCCTTGTTTTTCCTATTCATTTTTCAATTTTCAATTACATCAAATGGCAATTTATAGTAAGCATTAGTGTTGAGCAAAAGCTGATCTTTGCCTCAAATAAAGGTTAAAGTTCTCTTTGAAAATATGTCGGAAAATAACATACAAACATAGCATTAAGAAAGGTTAAAATTAAAATACGAGAAAGCATCAATTAAACTACATAAAATGAATATGCACATTTTTGCTTCACGTCCAACAGAACGAAACAATTAAACTCATTGAAATATTTGACCATCGGAATGTCGGAGCAGCTTAAATATCTTTTGTCGTTAATCCAGTAGACTTTTGTACAGACGTGGACCTAGGCGAGTAGAGAGTGAGACCCTTTAACACCCCGAATAAATCTACTTCGGGTGTGCCCTCGTGTCACGATATCAAGCTCACAATAGGTGAGTCATGAGTACTTCCGTGTTATCTTACCCCCAAAAATTAAATTATAAAATACAATTAAAATAACAATATAAAAAATGAGAGAATACATTATTGATGACGTTATTGAACATTATTGAACATGAATTTATTAAGGCTATCTGTGATTTATGTGATTATGTGTTTATATGAGTTTATGTGGCGCAAACGTGTTCTAAGCAACAGTGCTGATGTGTTCGACACTATTCTGAATTACATTGTGGTTTTCTGGCCACCTGGATGACCATTTACAAACTCTTTACAAACATTTGCTGAGTTTGTAACTATGATTTAGAAAATAAATATAATTATGTGTTCTTTTTTAATTTAATTTTTGGGGGTAAGATAACATGGAAGTACCGAGTCATGTAGCAACAGGTAGGATAAACTCAAATAGCAGGATTTTGGTGTCGCAATAAACTTTTAGGTTGATTGTGATATCTCTTACCTTAAATTACTTTACATTATGATTGGTCTCGCTGACGTTCAGTGGGCAAAGCAGAAGAACAACTAAAATAATTTTCTATGGCTATGTTTAGAACAATGCTTTCAATAAGATGAATAAAAAATCACAATAATGGTAAAGATTTCAAATTACATTTCAAAATGTCAATCAATCATGTCAAATAAATTAGTAGCCACAATAGCAGAGACCATTTTGCAACAAGTGAAATAGATTAATAGTTGGAATCTCATTGGTGATGTAAAGAGTTAATGATGACTGATGTAATCACGAAATAAGTCTATCAATGAACAGAATGTAACCATTGATTAAAGTAATACTATTATTGAGTATTTATGAAAGTCGGTATCAATATCTTACTCCTCGGTATCCCTAGTTAAATAAATCGAACAACCCAACACAATAACGTTTATTTGAAATCACCACAATTAAATATTTATTATTCACACACTTTAATACAACAATTTCACTTTGCACCACTTTCAATTATACTTAATTTTACACAATTATCAATAACACTTTTAGTCTGATATAGGGATAGTTTTCCAATTGGATATCTCATTTTCTGTTACGCTAAGACTCAACTTGATTTGGCTATTACTAAGTTTAAAATTGCTTCCAATTACTTTTGAATTTATCAAGCTTCTTTCTTCGACCAACTGTCAATTCTATTGACTTGCCTGTTCCTCCTATATTCGTCCTGTAATTAAATTATCTCCCACTCAAATTGATTTCATTCATCTCTCTCCAGGCTTCCTCGCACTAAACTAATTTATGTTCAATTTGAAGCTTTCAGGTCTTCGGGTAATTTATCTACTTTGTAGTAATTTCGCCCGAATTTAATTTACTGTCGGGTTTTATTTTATTTCGAGTTTTCCCCATTTCCTAATTTAACACTATTTAATTGAATAATTTTGTTGACCACTCGGGTTTTCCATTAGCTCGGGTTTTCCATTAGCTCGGGTTTTCCATTAGCTCGGGTTTTCCATTAGCTCGGGTTTTCCATTAGATGATTAATGTTAATTTTTTGTAAATATTTCTTTTTAGAGATGCCCATTGATTTGATTTTATTATATTTGAACTTTTCTCGTCGTTTGGCATCTATATATAGATTAATGGTGCTAAAATTAAAGTAAGTTTTTATTATAAAGTTGGTTAGTTTTCTTTTAAATATTACACTGGAGTCTCCACATTTTCTAGTGGAACCCCCAAAAAAGGGGTTTGAAGGTTTCTGAATCGTTGATTATTTTACGGGTATTGTATTAACAATAATAATATTATTAATATTCTACTTGTAGTAAATCTGTTTGATGCTCGTCACTAAACAAGTACATAACCGCTCCTTCACTGAACAACATCTTACCGAGACCACCCGGAATTTTTATTGTTTGATATCCGAAAGTCCTATTGATGTCATCACAAACTGTATATAGAGTTATCTGAAGATTGCAAATGTTTTTCGATTATAAAGAAAATTTTATAATCACCTTGGAACTTTTAAACAACATACCAAATGTCCATATATCTGTCTGTATAAATGGTAGTGTAAAATTGATATTCACTTCGTTTCCGTTGGCGGATATGGGACTCAATATCACATTTAATTCCGTTTTCCTGATAAATCCTGGGATCTAAATTATCATTCATGAATTGCTGTTCATTTCCCACGATCCATTACCATTCTCAATTTCATTTGAAATCGGACTCTGTTATCTGGATCTCTAAGACTGAAAATCGTCATAGGAGATTTCGTCAAAGACTTCAATTTGATCCTGACATAAACGACAAATGTGTTCGGCAAACTGTTTTGGGAGAAAACTTGTTTGGCAGACACAATGAACTGAGAAAAATTTGTCGATTCTGATAAGCTCAAGGTAATATCATCAGACAAATGAATATTATTTTCTTTTTTCAATATATAAAGTAGGTCCCATTCTGAAAATATTTATCATAAATGAACAAACATAAAAATATTGATAAAATCAACAACATGACCTTCTAAAACCTTCAGTCGTAAAAAGAAACAGTACAAATTTTATCAGATAAATAAATATTTCTAATTGGATAATTATTGAAAATAAACATAATTTTTATTATAAATGATGTGATTAATTTATTTATTTTGATTTTAAAATTATCTGATTTAGATCATCATCTTTGAAATGAAATCAAGATGAAATGGACTTCAAAATATTATGGTGCCACACGATGTTATCAACCCTGCATATTATTATTATTATTATTATTATTATTATTATTATTATTATTATTATTATTATTATTATTATTATTATTATTATTATTATTATTATTATTATTATTATAATTAATACTATTATTATTATCTTTATTATTACTATCAGTTTGAAAAGTTTTTAACATTGACAAGTTTTTACAAATTGGCTCACTTACAATGTTTATTTAATAAAAATAAATATTTAAAACAAAATATTTTTAAATGAACTTTGGAAAACATGACCTATTAGAATGAATGAATATAATTAACGAGAGATTAAAGTAAAAATGTATAACTTTTTAAATCATGAATATTAAGAAAATATTATGGAAACCGAGAAAATTTAAATAGTCCTAGCATTATGAGAACAGAAAAAAAGTGATAAAATGCAATCAGTAAATATTTTATGTACATAATAATGCACTTCATAAATATCTCATTTATTGTGACTAATCCAGAATTTTTATAAAATTTATTATACTTTATAAATAGTTGCAAATGAATATTTAAAGATATTTCAAAAGAGAAATTGGATGTGAAAACTAATAAAATCAATTATTGATTTCTCATTGAAATTCTAAGTTTATTGATTTTTGCACAATTTAACCTTCCAATCAAATCGCAGCAGAACAGCCAATCGAAATTATTATAAGGCCTTTCTCCAAATAATGAGATTTTTTATGAATTGAGTTAATTTGTGAGAAAATAAATAATAATATGAATTTAATATTTGGAAATTGTTGGACTTTTAAGATAATTGAAATCTATTTACATATTTTTTACATTCGTCTTTGGCGATTCGTGTCACTTTACAAGTTATAAACAATTTAGTTTTTATTATACTAGATATTTTAGTTTAATTAAAATATATTCTGGACATTCAATTATTGTCGCAGAGACTTTTGTTTATTAAATTTTTATTGATGCTTGATAGAAAAATATTTGTCACTAAACTTCAATTATCGAAGGTCAGCTAAAGAATATCTTGGAACAAGGCATCGCGCCTTATCTAAATAATGACCTCTGAAAGTGTCCTTGAAAATAATTCTTCGGGTGATGGGTTAGTCATCATATTAACATTAGATATTTTAGTTTTATTACATTTTGATTGCAACAAAATAATTGGTATCTCATTGAGACTGCAAATAATATTCTAAAATATTCGATTTGTTTTAATATTTCATTTTTACAAATTTTGTTTTCCTTGTTTAAGTCGTACTATGGCGAAAAGCCCAATTCTCGAAGAACTGCTATTACAAAAAAGTTCCTGAATCCTTATTATTTCATTTTTTTACTTTTATAAAAGTCTCACTACTTATTGGGCACACATTTAGGACTTGGACCTTACAGGTTGATTGTTTGAATTATTAATGATATTATTGTAGCTTATCGTGACTCATCGATGACTCGATGTTAAAAGTTTAAAACCTCCCAATAAAGTTCTTAACATTTTCTGGAGTTATTTGCTTATGAAACTGAAATCAGCAGAAGGGCACAGGCATGTTCTCTCGGACTTACAAAAATGTAAAATCTAAACATGTTTAAAATATCGATTAAGTTAAAAACTCTTTCATGAAAACCCTTAAAACGGAGACTAAACTGCAGTCGTAATAAACGAACAATACAGTTTCAAGGTTGTAGCATCCTATCTTAATATAGTTTTAATTTATTTAGTCAAATTAAAGAAATACTTATTTAAATAAGGTGTAGTCTGGGTTTCAAATCAGTAAAAATCTATGAGATGCACCTAGAATATGTGAACATACGGTACTACTAAAATAAATAGAAATTTTAAGTATGTAACTTTTTTGAATGAAAAAGCGGAAAGAAACATCACAGTTTCAATATTTGATACTTTTCTTGTTGTCTCAAAAGTGAAAATGCTACGCAAATTCAAAAATGTTTGTTTTGGTTATGGAGTACTGGTGGCAATTGGTTTAATTTAATTAAATCAGTTAATTATTTTTTAAAAATTCTTTTGATTCATCACTGAAATTCAATTACGATGATCTAGGTTTAAAAAATGAATCATTTTTCAGTAACATCAAATGTAAATGTTCATAGGGTAAGCAGTTTAAAAACGTCTACCAACTTAAATAGAATCATTTATTATGGTTTTCTGCTAAAAATAAAAATATATAATTACCAACTATAATTAATAATCTAGTTTCTAAAAGTTTTCATTTCGTACAAAATTTCATTAATGACCAGAACTTTCAAAATCTAAAATATTGTAGACAAAAAAAAGAAATTCTAAAAGGATTCCAAGTAGGTGACAAAATGCTATCAATAAAAGGTTCATATTTGATTGAACAAAAAATCTGTCATAAATAATTGTAAATATTATAATAATAATAATAATAATAATAATAATAATAATAATAATAATAATAATAATAATAATAATAATAATAATAATAATAATAATAATAATAATAATAATAATAATAATAATAATAATAATAATAATAATAATAATAATAATAATAATAATAATAATAATAATAATAATAATAATAATAATAATAATAATAATAATAATAATAATAATAATAATAATAATAATAATAATAATAATAATAATAATAATAATAATAATAATAATCCACTCCCACCTTTGTCTTGAACAGACTGACATATATTTGTAAAATTGACAAACAATCCAAGGATAAAATAAACTTTCAGCATGATAATAAATTAATTTATTAAAATAGAGCGATTAAAACAAATTCTCAACAATCAGTTGACCAATGACATCATCATGAAATGCAGTTGCACCATCCGGCTATGCTGGAGTGTGTGAAACAGAAATCCAACCACCCAATCTAGAATTGAAATCTCTCGTCAGTAGTGAATAAATCGTGTCATTTTTGGACTAGTTTTATTCCAGATATTCGTTTCACCATTCGTTTTATTCATCCATCGCTCGTTGGAGGCATGTGGACGAATTTTTTTATCACAGTAAACATTGAACTGCACAGTACAATGATTTATCGGGAAACAGGCGGCCACTGGATTTGACCGAATTTGTCACAAACTGAAAACCCAAATTCCCAACACTGATCGATTCAAATTTCATGTAAATAAATTCTGAAAATATAAATCTTCTCCCGGGATATATTTGCGCTAAGATTTTCCTATATTAATAAATTATTTTTATTTTGTCATTAAACATTTGCTGATTTGTCGGCATGGCCTTTACGATTCCTCCACCAGAGATTACATTTTTTATAGACAAATGTCTCATGAAAATGAAATACATGTATCCATATATACTCCATACTGTAAGGCTCTAAGGAAGAAGTCCGAAATTGTTACAAATGATGAAAAATAATAGGTAAAATAAAAAAGTAAAATAATAAATTCTACATATTTTTGGAAGTTTGTCACTCTTAAGAACACTAAGTGAGTTAAAGTGACAATCAAAAAATACAATCACCGACAAAATTTAATAAAACTTTAAAAGTAAGAACTTTAAAATAAAATATAAAAAATAAAAAATAAAAAACATGGTTTTTGAAACTCTCTTTATATTTCACTCGCTTAATTTCAATATATTTTATATATAATTACGTTATCTCTTTAATCCGAAGTTAATGAATAAATAAGAATTTATATTGAAATAAGGAAATAACATTAGATTTGACATATCAACATTTTTTAAATTAACCCACTTTCCGTGATCGGATCGATCGGAAATTTCGAGATCAAGCAGTGTTCTCGACAACGTATCTAGTTGCCAAATTTCAGTTCAATCCGATCACGGAAAGTAGGTTAATTTGCGTGGAACATACAAACATCAGCGAAGTTAATATAAAGAGAGTAAAAATGGAAAGAAGCTCAATGTACGCAAGTACATTTCTATCTTAAGGCAATGCACAAATCTGGCAGTAAATGTAAATTACTGTAGGCAATTCCAATCGAATTCAGTTTCACCAAAATGATTAATTTTTTGAGAAAATAAAAAAAAATGATTTGGACATCACGAAAAATGAAATCTTGGTTGGGAGTCACACTTATATATTATTCACAGCAAAATGCTTAAATTATCATTTAATTGTTTAAGAGAGAAGGAAATATTGTAAATAAAATAATTGTATTTTTTTATTAAAATATATATTAACCGATCAAGGCACTTCATTAAAAGGTATCTTGAAACTTCAGAGGTTGCTTTTATTAACAAGCCCCTCTGGATATCCTAAATAGCTCATATCTTTTAAATGAAACTATATATCAGAAAATTTCTTTTAATTTCTTTGATTTTCTGCCAATTATTAATCAATTTAAACAAATTTCATGGTTGATGAATTAATTTCCCGTGTTTATTTAATAAAATTTACAGTGACATAGACGAAACACAAAAAAATGTCAAATATCTACATAAATTCAACTAATAATTGTACATTTTGAAAGCCTAAATTCTATTTCTGCTACCGAATGGGCACGAAATCGGCATGCGGTATTAATGAACTTGTCTAGGAAAATAAATATTTGGAATAAATTTGACAGTCATCGAATTGAAAATATTATCTTGATAATTATCAGGTTTCTATATATTACACTCTCTGTTTTCTGTCATATTCTCTTTCTAAATTTATGGAATTAAGTCATGGTACTTGGAGCTTACAGCCTTGGACCGACCAGAGTTTTAGAGCATCCGAAAGTGGATTAACAAAAATATTTTCATTTATTTTTTCAGATTATGGTTCCATAATATTGTTGAGGTAGGTTATTCCAGAATTCTGAGATGGAACGAGGTGAAGAAATGGGGGAAATTAATAGGAAATGGAAAGGAATCGATAAAATTAAACAATGAAATACAACAAAGTCGTTCTTAATTAATAAATGAAATTTGGAAAGGAAAACATAAACAAAAAAATTAGAAAATAGATTGCTTTATCTCGACAGCTTGTCCGAGATAACGAATGAACCACCCAGAATGTCGGAAAATAAAAAGGAAAAAACATCAATTCAAATTGCGTATCTGGGTAGTTGCTCGAGATAACAGAGGACGAAGCAGGACGTTTTGGCACGACCGTTTTGGCGCGACCATTTTGGCGCGACCATTTTGGCGCGACCATTTTGGCGCGACCATTTTGGCGCGACCATTTTGGCGCGACCGTTTTGGCGCAAGACATTTTGGCGCTATTTAAAAATAACTTCATGTTTAATTTAACATTTATAAATAATTTTTTGAAAAAAAATTATAAATATTTATCTATCAGCTTTACGTAACACAACAACCGGAAATAAAAAAAATGAAAAGACAATATAAGCAAAATAAATTAAGTAAAAAAGCTAAAGTGTTCATAATATATTTTTTTAAATTACGTTTAATAAGGCGAATAGCAGAAAAATCAGTATCGCTTTGTTCTTTGTAAATGAAGTTGATAAAGTTTTTGCTTGCATTGTTTTTAATATTTTGGAAAGTAAATAGAAAAAAAAGTACATACATAGTAAATAATGATAGCCATCTTTTGAAAGTCTATAAGTTCATAATAATTTTAATATCAGGTATGTTAAAAATTTAGTTGTACTGTTTATAGTAAAGCTCATTTTGTTTCCTAAATTTAGATAATGTCTGACAAAATTAACAAGCAAAAATTTAAACGAAAATTTATTTAACTCGAAGAAAAAATAGGAATCTTAGATCGTATAAAATGTGGAGAAAAACCTTCATCGATTGGAAAATCATTAAATGTACACGAAGCTACTACTCGAACTATATTAAAAAATGAAAAAAAAATTAGAAAAAATGTTTGTGGTGGACTGTTTTTTTTTTGGACTCCAAACGAGATATAAACATTGTTAAAATGGAATATGCTCTTATTATATGGATAGAAGATTGTTTAGATAAAAAAAATCCCTTTGAGCACGAATATTATTAAAGAAAAAGCGTTAAGAATTTACAACCATTTAAAACAAGATGAACATTCTTTTAAAGAGCACTCGAAAATATCATTTTTGGCAAGTAAGGGGTGGTTCGAAAATTTAAAAAAAAGATTTTCTTTGCGTAATGTAAAATTTGAATGAGAGCGAGCTTAAGCAGATGTACAGGCTGTCCAAAATTTATACTGGAAATACCACAAATTATTAAATAGGGACAATATGCAGCTGATCAAATTTTCAACGCCGATGAGACAGCTTTATATTGGAAGAAATTGCCGTCTCGGACTTTTATTTTACAAACAGCAAAGAACGTGCCAGGTTATAAACTTTGCAAAGATCGTGTTAGCTTTCACATGTGTAGTAACCTATCGGGAAATTTTGTAGTAAAATCAATGATAATAAATCATATCTACCAGTCGCCTGGCGGGCAAATAAAAAGGGCTGGATGACGCAAAATTTGTTTGAAGACTGGTTTAAAAATTATTTCATCCAGAGGTAGAAGCGTTTTTGAAGAAAGAAAATTTGAGCTTTAAAGTTTTATTGCTCATAGATAATGCAGGTAACTGTAGTAAAAAGTTTTAACCATAATTGTGTCCAACCTATCCTTGATCCAACCTTTAGATGAAGGAATCATTGCAACAATCAAAGCATATTATATACGACTAGAATTCCATAAAATATTTGAAAGACTGGAAAACAATAGAAATATAACGCTTACACAAGCTTGGACAAAATTTTCAATTTTATATTGTGTATAATAAAAATAATATGGTAATATTTTTTGATTTTTAACAATTTATAAATATAAAAAATTGTATATTTTGTTCTTGACATATTTGTTATTC
>CAUHTR010003980.1:0-19008 GCA_959609185.1 Schmidtea polychroa | reverse complement strand
AGAATGTCTATTGTATCGATTGAAATTCCGATGGTTTTAATTCGAAGTTCTTTGCAATCTCATTTCGTACTGATTCTGTTTTTGAAAACCCTGAAAACTTAAATGACCTGCTTTACCACAACACGGAAATCGAATATTTGGACATTCCCGACGAATATGACCAATTTCACGGCATGTGTAACATTGCACTTTTGAATATTGATCTGTGCTTTGATTTTGATACCAGTTTCTATTTTGAGATCTTTCACTGAAATTTCTATTGAAATTTCTTTGATAATCTCGTCTTTGATAAGCTCGTCCTTCTTGGAATTGATTTCTTTGTAATTTTGAATATTCATTTTTGTTATCACTTTGATTTCGCTGATTTCCATAATTATTTCTTTTCTCATTATTATTGTATCGACCTTTTTTCACAATTGACGCATGAAACTGCTGAAACTTATTGTATCTTGGATTTATCTTCATCCATTTTCTGTAAAATTCTTTTAATATATTTATTTGCCATTGGACCTTTTTGTACTGGCTCTCCATCATTTCTTAAATCTTCTTTCGATAATTTTACTTTCAGTAAATCTTCCGTAATCTCATATCTTTTTATTTTACGTTTTTCTACTTCATTATCAAGGCAATGTTTTAAGAAGAACGTTGTCAAATTTGACATTGTTAGCTTGTGCATTCAAGATTTTCTGAACACCTTTCTCAATCTTACTAATGTAAGTTTCTGCATCATCTTCTTTTTTTCGATAATTTAGCAGCTTTTCCAAATCCTTAGCTAAATCCAAGTTGCCATCACTTCATACTTATATTATTATTATTTGATTTACATATATTATAATAAACAAATTAAATTTTTGCACGCAATTTATTTTCATTAATCCTATTTTTATGCAATGGTTAGGACCACATTTTAAAATACGCAACTCATCATTAGACAAAACAATCTTGTTCATATTAATCACAGTATTCTCAACATAAAGTTTTTGTTAATTCAAATATAAGAGAAATATGGTGAAAGGATTAGTTTATCGATCGTGGTGCTTATCTTCCACTTTTAAAAATTAGTAAAAAGTAGATAAATTAGTTGAATTACTGATGAAGAATGGTTACTCAAAAGGGTTTCTATTGTTAATGTTGAAAGGGACTGTTGATAAATGTATGAATAATGCTAAGGATCGCAGTATGCATGAATATAAATTGACTGATATGCCGAATGATGTAGTCAATATTAGTATAGATACAAATAAACAAGATGAGCCAACATTTAATAATATAAAAGTAATGTTTTGAAAATTATTTTTGATTGTCTTTTTGAAAATAATTGTGCGAGAAAAATACTGCGAAACTCGTCGATATATTACGTTGCGGTAATGTCTGTTTTTAATAAACATTGTGCGTGTCGTTTCATAGTTATTATTCAACAAGCTATCGCACCGATGGATTTTCAAAAATTTATAAAGCCCTATGATGGAATATGCTAATTCTCGACATAGTTGAATAAATTCAATTGGTGGCTACTCATCAAAAAATAGAAGGTATATCGCTTGTGCTACCGTTGCTGTTAGGGGGATGCTTTCTTGGTCTACGATCATCTGACGGGAAAAGATAAGCGTAGTTGCAATACAATCAAAAGAACGCTGCTAAACACATTTTCAATAAACGGTTTTCAGGTCTATGACATAGTAGCCGTAGTTGGTAACAGATTGTAAATAGTGCCTAGATAGTACCTAGTTGTTAGGTATCTAGTGATTAGCTGTTTGTTAGAAGTACATTGTTGTAAGTATCTGGTTGACTTTTTAAATTTTGACAAGCATATAAGAAATATTTTACTTGCTGAATTAAAAAGAGCTTATTATAAGCAAATACTTGATGAATAAATTTTATATGTATGTATGTGGTTGTTAGTACTTGCTATTTTTTACTTGGTTGTTAGTACATGGTACTTGGTAGCTGGTTGTAAGTACTTGGTATCTAGTTGTAAATACCTGGTAGTTGTTGGTATCTGATTGTTGAATTATTATTATTATGATCATTTAAATTTACATCTAAATTTATCTTTGAAAAATATTTCATTAAAATTTTCATTAAAAATTATCTTAAAAAATTATTCCATTTAAATTTTCATTAAAAATTTTCAATTCTCAAACACCGACTATTATTCTAACTTTTTGATAATAAATTTAAAAATCTTTAATTTACTTTTATTTTTAAATTTTTACTTTAATTTATTTAATTTAAAAATATTACTTTAACTCTAAAATTTTAGACCATAGTGCTTATCAAATAAAACAAACAAAGTGATATATGGGCTCTGTGAGTCGGCCGGTGTGGTGGTGTGGGTTGTGTGTCGACGGAGATCCACCCCCGGTATAACGTTAAAAGAGGAAATAATAAAGAAATTAGAAACAGATATTAAAAATGTTTTTAGATATTTTTACCATATAAATTAGAAATTGATAGATTAAAAAAGCTTTCAATATTTTTAATACTGTGAACATTTAAAAGTTACCTGTTAATTAATTTCAAAATACCATGCATCAATAAAATAATAAATGAGTATTTGGTTAAAATGTCATCAAGAGTTTGCAAATTATATTCAGTATTTGCATATGTTCAAAAAAAATTAACACAACAAATTTCAATATATTTCAATGTAAATATTTCACCAAAAACAAAAAAATCAATAAAAATTACAATTTCATTATGTTAAGACCATTGGACTAAATAAATAAAAAAAATTTCATTACATATATTGGGACCAGAATGAATAAATAATTTATGATTTTGAAAAAAAAGTTGTAACTTATCTTTTTGTCAGATTTTCTGTCAGCCCTAATAATATTGATGATGTAATATAGGAAATTTGTTAAACTGTCAACGATTCGAAGTTGGATCTTTATAAAGACCAAACTAATGGATTCCTACATTAATGCTTTACAAGCCGTTGATACATTCAATAACAGATTCTAGTAAACTACGTTGTCATTAAATATCGAATATTCGAACCCGTTAATTCAGCTGTTAACGAATTTTGTGGTTTTGTTTTATCCAATATATCAAAATAAAAACAACAAACTAACGTTGATAATAAGATTTCCATTAAAATTCCTCTGTCAAACCGAGAAAATTATTTACAACTCAGAGGCGATTGATTTGAAAGAAAAAAATAAATACACATACCTGGTAATTGATTAAAATAAAATTTCTGAAAATATATAGATAAAAAGAAATTGAATCGCAGTGCCTGAAGTGTCCTTGGGCTGTGCATAATTTTGATTGTTAATTATGGCATATTTTTACGGAAAAACTGAAAATAAATTGTTAACTATAATCAAAAGAATACTTGAGCTATGGCATACCTTTTAAAAAAACTGTAAATAAATTTGTTATAATAATTAACAAAATCCTAATTGTGGAAAAAACTGAAAAAAATTTGTTAAATTGGTATTTGTAATCAAAAATCCCAAATCAAAAACCACAATCATTTATTTTTCATTGGTTGGGATGTGTTGTGATGTTGGACGAGATAAACTATATCTTAAAGAAATCATTTCCCTTGACAACCGTATGGGTTAATTGTCCATAAATCAACTGTCTTCGATAAATTCGGTCATATTTCCATTCTACATGTTATCAGATCTGAAATTTTATCATAGAAAATAAAAAGTAAATTAAGTTCTAAATTAAAATAAATTTAAATGAAAGTAAGTGAAGAAAAAGACAAATAAAAGCGTGATCATGCACAGAATTGATAGTAAAGGAAAGTGTGATGGAAACAGTATTAGAAAATGCCAAAAGCAATTGCGAAAGGCAAGAATCCGGAAATCCGAGAAAAAGCAATAAATTGTAAAATCATTGAAATCGAATTGGGAAAACGGGACAGGTATAGATTAGGTAATGGTCAACAAGATGATGATCAGGGATTTATCAGAGAATGGTTAGGAAGGGTCGAAAAGCATTCAAATGTGTAAAAACATAAAACGTTAATTAATTAATTAATTGGCTAATAGAAAACCCGAGCTAATGGGAAACCCGAACCAATGGAGAACCCGAGATATGAAGGAAACCCGAGCTGGGTAAACAAGAAGAAAAGTAAACAGAAGGAAGATTTGGGCCCATTAGCTTGACACAATGATTAATTGGAAAAGAGCAAGGAGAAGATAGTGCGTGTAAAAAGGCTGGAAGGGCCATTAATTATCTTGGTTCGTTGGACCATTATAGGTGACAGCCGAAGCAAATATGTGGATTCGAATGTCAAGCGAGAGATTGGCTCGGCAATAACCATTTGTCACCCCGGTTCCGAAGAGTATATAAGGAATGGAAAAATCAGAGCAAATCGGCATTTTGCCTCAGCTAGGGTAAGAAGAAACGAGAGTAGGTTAAAGGTAAAAACGAATTAAGGAGAATAGGGAAAAAGAAGATATAGAATAAGATTACGAAAAGGTGAAAAAGGATAAATAGGTAAATTAATGGCTAATTTTTAAAATTAAGTAATCAATGATCTAAAATTTTAAAGTTAAAGTAATATTTTTAAATTAAGTAAATTAAAGTAAAAATTTAAAAATAAAAGTAAATTAAAGATTTTTAAATTTATTATCAAAAAGTTGGTGTTTGAGAATTGAAAATTTTAATGAAATATTTTAATGAAAATTTAAATGGAATAATTTTCAAAGATAAATTTAGATGTAAATTTAAATGATCATAATAATAATAATAATAATAATAATAATAAATAATAATAATAATAATAATAATAATAATTCAACAATCAGATACCAACAACTACCAGGTATTTACAACTAGATACCAAGTACTTACAACCAGCTACCAAGTACCATGTACTAACAACCAAGTAAAAAATAGCAAGTACTAACAACCACATACATACACATAAAATTTATTCATCAAGTATTTGCTTATAATAAGCTCTTCTTAATTCAGCAAGTAAAATATTTCTTATATGCTTGTCAAAATTTAAAAAGTCAACCAGATACTTACAACAATGTACTTCTAACAAACAGCTAATCACTAGATACCTAACAACTAGGTACTATCTAGGCACTATTTACAATCTGTTACCAACTACGGCTACTAAATACTTTTAACTAGGTGCTAACAAATAAGTACCAAATACTTACAACATGCTACCATGTACTAAAAACCAACAACAAGGAACCAACTAGGTATCAGATGCCAAGTACTAACTTACTCTCAAACAATTAAATACTTACAACTAACTACTTTTTTATTTTGATTTTTTTAATTTTGTTTATTTTTATTTTGAAAAACTCCAATTTTTGTCAACATACTCTAATAATTTTTTACCACTAAATTGATTTATTCATATTCATTTTGGGGCATTAAGCATCAGTGATGATCTATCACTTAACCTACTCGCTAGTACGATCGTGATCTGCCGTCATTACTCATAAGGAATTGAAGGTGTATTGAAAGTTGGTCTCATCTAATGTTCAAAAACGTGTTTAACCCATCACAAGTATTGATCATCGAACTGTTTGTCAATTAGCTCATAACATTATCGACATATATGTAATTATCATTGTTATTGTCATATATATTTGATAAATATATTAGTTTTTGTTGTTATTATTGATATAATTTTAAATAATAATTATGGTATACAAATTGACTAGCTATATTGCATGCATTATGAATATTAAAAATATAAAAAACGTATAAAATGATAATAGAAATGAAAGACAACAATAATAATAAAAAAGGAAAATAAATAAATTTAAATAGAATAAATAATTAATAAAAACAAAATGAATTTAAATAAAAATAAACATTTACATGTAATTAAAAATAATTTAAGAAATAATAATTAAAGAAAGTAAATGAATAATAAAAGTAAAATAATTAACATTAATAAAAGTAAAATAAATTAAATGAAAATAAATAATGAGAACTATTTATTCGCTATGTATTTTTAACTAAATGCCATGTATTTTATAAACACTTTCTATGTAGATAAATACACAGTATCAGTAGAGTAAAACACTTCTATGTTAATTAATTAATTCTAGATATTTAATACATTCGCTAAGTAATTAAAAACTATGTAAAATAAATAAATGCCAAATCAAGAAAACAAGTTATAAGTAAAATAAAAAAAACGATATGTCAATTAATAAAATCCATCAATAAATCTTAATTTTTTCTAAGATGTTCTTAGATCTTATTTTTTTTCGACAATTATTACAAACTTTCAATAAAGCGGTATGTTTTTCTACGTAAAGTCTTAGAACTCTAATCAATTTGTTTATTTATTTATTATAAACAAAATTAAAACAAATACTGAACTTATAATGGCTATTAATTTTGCAGAAGTTGAAGATTATCAGTCTGATCTTCAGTTGAAAAAATGCGCTGGACAACATTCGATCAATTTACGAAGTGACCTTTTACTGTCTGGCGCATTAAAGTACCAAACGATAAAGCCAATTGGGCCGACGGTCAGTGCAATTGTCCAGCATTTTTTAAAAAATTTATTTGAAAGCATGTTGTCGGCATTTCAATCAGACTTAAATATTGCAAAGTACCGGCAGTAGCTAAGAATACTACCAAGAGGAAGGCCAACTAAAGCTAAAAAAGCCTTATTAAAACAATAATTTCAAATATTTTTATAATAGTCTTTGTGAAATAGTCTTTGTGAAATAGTCTTTGTATTTTTATGGATTTTTTTATTGTGTCACTTTTTGTTTATTCTTATTCTTTCATTGTTTTACTTAGTTTTTGTATTTTTTTACTTATAAAAATTAAAAATATTACCTATAATAAAATAATTAAATACCTAATGAATTTTATTTTTTTACTTATATAATTAATATAATACTTGGCATTTTATAAATATTTACTTAGAAAAAAATACATAAAGGCACTAATAAAATACATAGCGTTTAGTAAAAAATACATAGCGAATAAATAGGAGCCATAAATAATTAAAAGTAATAAAAATTTTAAAAAATAAAATTAATAATTTCATGTAATTGAGTTTTATCTGGTTTACATTTGAATTTTTTATACTTTTTTTTGCAACCCCAATAATTTTATTAAAATATTTACTATTATATTTTTATTCACAATTTTAAGTTAAAATATATGTTAAAATTTATCATAGGAAAATGTTTTGGCAATAAAATTTTTAATGGAGAGAGAATTGTGGAACTCACTAAAAATAATCAATTATTAATAATTAGTTATAAAAAATCACATTTATTTATAATAGTTAAATGTGATAATTTAATTTAACAATATATTTTTTAAAATTATTTTTTGAAATTTTGCAAAATTTAATTTTTGATATTTTAACCAATAGGATAGAAAATAATATCATTTTAATAGTTATATAATATCTTTGATAAAATGACTTTAATAAATATTAATGATATTTGAATGGAAGAAATTGATTACGAATGTGTGATTTGCTATTCACCAATGAGCATCGATATGACCATTATATTAGAAAATTGCAGGCATGTCTTTTGTAGAAGTTGTATACAAGAGTGGCTTATTAATAATAAAACTTGTCCATTAGATAGAACGCAGATAAGATTTTTGAAAATAACTAATGGAACGATTGTTAACTTCATGGAGATTGATTCTTTTATAGATTTATCATATTTCATCAGGACAATAAATTCAAATCTTGAAGGTTTCTTAAACAGTTTCAAGCATAACATTGTCTTTACGGAATTTCAAACTCTCAATCAAAAAATGCCGGAATCAAAATTTCAAGAAGCCATTGCAAATTTCTACAAATGCGCAGACTTTAAATATAATTTCACCCATCAATTTTGGCCATACATCGAAAAAATCTCCAATAAAATCACCGAATACAATTTATCTGATAGAGGAATTCATCGTTTGCTAGTTTACGAATTTCAGATGAATCTCGGATATATGAAGGCTATGAAAAAGTATAATTATTCCACGTTAAATTTGGTCAATAAATGCATCAAGCAATATCAAAATAAAACAATCAACCGAGAACAATTTCTAAATAATTTACAAAACATGTTTGATAAACAAATCAAGTCCGATCAACACCACTATTATCATAATAATTTATTTATATGGATAAGTAAACAACTTTTCATCTACTTCAACAATTGGTTATCTTTTTACTCGAATCTGCAAATTGACTGTAGCAAAACAGAATTCTCGTTATCTGAGAACTCAAAAACAAATAAAGAAGTAAAAGACAAGATTAAAGAAATAGAAAGCATGATATTGGAAAGCACTGATGATGAAGTCGGTATGTACATTTTTAAAGACAACTTGGAGTATATTATTGGTTTGCTCGAAACTTTCATAGAATCAGCACGGAATATTTTCAACAAATATATAGAGAGAAAGTGTTCATCAATTGAGTGGGACATAATTGGTCTTGACATCTCTTTATTTAATATAAGCCTAGGAGACTCAATGAAATACTTTACGATTATCTTGTCAAAATATAGCCATCCTCATCTCAATTCCTGGTTTGACGAAACTCTAAATATAATAAAAAGTATAACAAGTATAATAATTCTATTCCAGTACTACATTAAATGCCTACATAGGAAAGACGTGACTGAAAACACCAAGACGTTAAAAATAAAATGCCTAAAAGAATTAAAATCGATTCAAAATTCTTGTCAAAACATTAAAAGAAGTGATGAAATTTTGAAAATTGAAAATCTAGTGGAAAAATTTCGTAGAATTTTGTTTAATTTTGGTAAACCCATCCCTTCGGTAATAAAATGCTTATCTTAATAACATGCATTACTGAAAATCACATGATAAAAGCTATGTCAAAAATTTGTGAATATCAAAAAATAAACAACGATATCTTTACTTATCAATATTTTTCTAATAAATACTGTTATATTTGTTTTTTTATATTACTATTATTTTTATTTTTAGTTCTGTGTGCTAACATGAAGTTCTGTAATAAGTCACATGCCGCTCAGTATTTTAACATATCTAACAACGACAATAATAAAATTTTAAACAAACCATAAAAATCGACTACCATGATGTGAAGTGCTTCATTGATTTGAACATATTTTTTCTTCCCGGTTGTTGTGCCTAGCTCCAGTTGGGACGATAGATTAGAGTGCTACGCTGCTCATGTTGTAGTTTTTGAGTTAATTTTGTTAAGGATGAATGAGCAAAATCAACGACATTGTTTAAAATATTGTACCAACTCTCGAGTGCATTATTGGCGTGACTCCATTGATTCTATAGCTTTATATGACGTTATAAAAAACCTAATTGTATTTTCCTCCTAACGCACTGATTAACGTATCACATACAACCAGTTTTGGTTGCCGTCAAAAATGTATTCTGAAAAGCTCGAATTGTTTCAAATTCTTAATCAAATACAACAGAAATAGGATCCAAACCTGCAGGCGAGTTGAGAATTTTTCGAAAAAATTGTTGATATGTTTGTTCGGCTATTTTTTATAATAAAGCGTAGATTAAGGTAAAATCTTTATTATTTAGAAAGTAGAAATAATAGAATCAAATTGAGATTGCTCATAATATTCCACCAGCAAACTAATGTTGGCAACGTGAAAGGAAACCAATATCACTCTCTGCTGCAAAGAACATCATGTAATCTCGGATAACACGGTTGAATGGACGGTTGAATTGAGCTTATAACCTCAACTTAATAGTATAATTACTGTGTGATTGTGAACTTCAATAAGAGAGTTGTATTTCCACATGTATAAATAAACATTCTTTATTCTCTTTTATTTCTATTACTCTACCTTTTAAAATTGTGACTACTAGTTAGAAAAAAACAACAATTGTTGACTTTCTCAGAATGTATTTTCTGAAAATTTTATTATATAACATTAGCATACCACTTCATTATAATAATTTAAACAAACAAATACACTTATGCATTTTTACTGACATCAAATAACATCATAACTTTCCTCCCACACGATAACTTATTTGTAAATAAGTCAATCTATTTTGAGCCAAAATTTACAATTTTTTAACAAATCCAAGGGTTCTCAACCTATTTTGGTCACATTTTTGTGTGTGTATCTGTTTTGGGAAAATATATTTTACCAAGGTTCAATTTCGTGAGATTTGTTTCACAGTTGAGATTGTCATCGTTATTGCAGCCTTGAAATGCATAGAGCAAACATAATTCTTTCTTTTGGTACCTTTTAACTTTAAATTCGTCGATTACTTGAGACTTTTATCCTTAAAAACTTTAAATTCAAATTTCTATCTAATTGAGACAACGAATTATTAGATTCTTCCAATAACTTGTCTTCTGTGACAAATGAACCACATCCAAATTTGTAAATGAAATCTAAACAACTCTTTATTTCATTGATAGAAACTATTTCTTCACTTAGACCTATCTCTTTGGCATTTGAGTTAGAATCAAAAATTCTTTCATTTATTTTCACTGAAAGATCACCAAAGGATTCAGTTCTCAACGAATCCACATTATTAGATTTAACATAATTAAAATAATTAACACGCCAATAAAATAACCTCCACCAGTAACTCTGTGTGCGAGGTAGTCCACGAGGGAAATAAATTTGTCAATATCTAAAAATACACTCCAAAGTTCGTTCCAACTCACACTACACGAATGAAAAGACTAGTGAGATGATGTCATCAATGATAGTTAAGCACAGCTACACGATATTAGAACTTTCATAATCGATGAGTATAGATTTACTCAGCTGTCACAGTGGGTAGTGAATTGGTCAAGGCAGGGGGAATATAAGAGAATCACAGATGGATAGATACGACCGTTATGATTGGCCTAATAATACCCAACATCGAGCTGATTGTCGTTAGTCATAGTTTATTCAATTTGAAAATTAAGTGAAAATCATTGTTAAAAGAAAACCATACACGGGTAATTATTTTGTTTAAATATGGAGGCATGAATGCTAATAACTATTTTGTTTATAATTTATTTGCAGGAGAAATTTGAGTACTTATTTAAAGTTGTATTGATAGTTCTGCAACATCAACTATCAATGAGCATTTGCACCATTTCACAAGGAAATGGATTGAAGTATATTACCTGCTACCTTTAATAATATATAAAATAATTGAATCCCAAAATAAATAAAGATGACCGCTTTCAACTTTCATAGTTCAATATATCCTGACCACACCTAATTAAATAGGAAATAAATAAGAATCATAACATAGTACTTAGTTAGAAGATTCGAAACAACCAGGATTAGCCCAACAGATGCAGGAGCTGATTCAAGATCAATTTTTGTCAGGAGTAAATAAAGAGATAAAAACGGCATTATGTTTTGTAGAGTATGACAATTTCGATGAACTAGTCAAAAAGGCAATGAAAATCGAATTGAATCTAAAGTGCTCTAAAAATAAATCTGAGGTGTTTGCAATAATTCCAGTACAAAGAGAGAGATCAGTAACCCCAACCCAAGACAATTGGGAATCAGGAAATAGATTTCAACGATCAAAGAGCCCATCACCTAAATGGAGAAACGATAATAATATGAACAGAGCAAGCCAAAAAACTAAAACAAAAGAGATAATGTGAATTTAAATGGACAAATTCAATGTCATTTATGCAGAAATTACGGGCATATTGCAAGATCTTGTCCCAGGAATTCCGATAAATTTCAAAGACCGATTTTGAAACGAACAATTAGATTTCAGTATGAAAACCAATCAAAGAATAACATTGCTTATGTGCAGAAAGATAAGTTTATAGAGAAAATTGAGAATGATGTCAAACAATTGAATCAAAAATTGAATAAATTGATGGCGAAATTTGAATCAGATGAAGAAACAGATTATCATATGATGACAAGACGAAAATTGAAGACAGATGAATCCAAACTTGATGTTACAAGAAACAGAGTTAAAACGCATATGCAAAGTGAAAAGAGTACAATACTTATTGCTAAGGCCAGAAAAATTAGTAACAGAACCTGATGCAAACTCTCAGAAATTGACAGAAGTGTTAATGAAGCTAATGGAAATACCATTGAGTTTAACAAAAATTATAACTGTTATTAAACTTTGTACGGAATGTTGTGCAGCAAGTGTGGAAAAACGAGATGTATTTGAAAAGTATATGAAAGAATTTGGCCAAAATCTACGAAAATTCAAATGGTTAGACCCGATATTTATTAAAACAAATACATCAGACGGCACCAAATCCGAGTATCAAATTGAAGCATACGGAAAAATACGAGAACAAAAAAGAGAAACAATGCACAAATGTGAAGTTTGGGCAGTAGAACTTAGATTTATGAATCGGGTGTTGGAAGACGACGAATTTTTGATAGATTGTGGATTGATCCACGGTGTTGAAAATGAGATACAAATAATGAGCATAATTTCCAATGAAAAACCAGTTAAATATGATGTCGATAAAATTAAATTTGAATTAAATGAAGCATTGATCGAGGGAGATACAGGTGATATTATTAATAAATTAAATGATATTTTGAATTTAGAATTTGAAGTGGAAGATAAATTAAAAATTTTAGATTGTGTCAGACCCTATGTAAATTGTGATAATAAATATAGTGAAATGATAAAAAAGCTTATTCGTAAATTTGTACAGGAATTTAAAGAAAAAGGAGTTTATATTGAGTCATTCGTAATAATGTTAAAAATAAATGATCAAGAAGTGGAATGTACCAACGAGCATTGGTGTACGAAAGTGAGTAAAATACGACGGAGAGCAGCAGAAATTATGGGCAATGATGGAATAATTGTATTGGCATACAAAGGTTTTGAGTTAGATGATGATGAGTATTTATTTGACTGTGGCTGCGTACCACGAAAATTTGATAAAAATGGATCTTTGACGAATCGGGAAACTTTTATTAATGATTTAGTTGCGATGAAACAATTTGAATTAAAAGAAGTAGAAGAAAGCTTTAAAATGGAATTACCAAACTGGAAAAATGAGATAATGAGTAATGATGATGAGGTGCACGATGAACAAGAAATGAGAAGAGATGAAATAGAAAATGAAACTGGAGAGATTATTGTTAAAAATGAGATGAAGACTGAAAAAGATGAAATAGAAAATGAAGCGGAGGAGATTATTGTTGAAAATGAGACAAAAACGGAAGTTAAAAATGAGGCATATATGACCAAGATGACGATTGATAATGATATTAAAGAAAAACAATGCAGAAATTTGTATGAAATAAGATGTAAAATAATACAGAAATTTCAAGAGGAGAGAGATCAGAAAGACTCAAAGGAAACGGAGAAAATTGTACGTGCTCTTGTAAACGAATTATATGGTGAATCAACAGAGAGAATACAAGTTGAGAAATATGTGAGAAAAATCGAAAAGAAAATTAAAAAGAGATTTTGTGTAATGTTAAAACAAGCAAAATAAAGTATGGAATTTTGCGATGATAATGTGATAACAGAGGTGATGACAAGGAAAATGGATAGAGATATGGTATTAACAATTATGAGTTATATATTGTTAAAAATCGGAACATATGATTGCTCAGATATAGAAAAACCAGAGGAAATAATTAAAACGGCGAGTAGAGTTTTACATAAGTATGTTGGCAAATGGATAAAAGAGAATGGAGGTTGGGAAACGCTGATTAAACAAAAATTTGAACCAGTTGTAAAAATGAGAGAAAACTATGTTGGGGCATTAAAAAGAAAACCCGTAAAATTACCATTTTTAATGTTTATGATCTTAATATTATGTGCAATTATAACTCAAACTTCTTCGTTAATTGCATATGATTGCACTCAAATAAAGATTGAGAAAGTTTATTCTATGGTGGATTGGCAGTTCGCGACAAAATTAAAGACAATTCAAAAACTGTATAATTTCATACACATTCATCTTTAGACCAAAGTGTGGAGGAATGTTGTCGTAATCGAACCGATGATGAAGAAAATTTATATGTATTGGACAGCCAAAGAACAGCAGAAAATCAAAATTATTTTGCAAAACCAGATAATTGAAACTTTGAGTAAAGGAAAATCTTTTGTCAAAAATGGGAATCTACAGGAACATCTTCATGGTTATGAAATCTGTACGAACAATCATTGGTCAAAATTAGAATCTAAAGCTGAAACAAAATACGTTAATAACAAAAGAAATCGTGTTCAAATGCAGATTTATAAAGAAATAATTTTATTATACAAGACAAAAGTCGGAAGAGGTAAATGTTTTTATAAATAATAAAATTCAGGAAGTGTTGGACGGACATCGACAACAAGCAAAGAGTAGCCTTCAAAATTCAAAACCGAAAGCAACATCAAATGAATTTATGACCAGAATTATGCATTGCAAGCGAAAAACCAACGCTGACCGGTGGCAGATCGTGTTCATTGATAAAAGACATATTGATCTTCATAATAATAAATTCTTTGAGAAAATAACTATTAATCAAAAGTTAAAGTTATCATTGACATTCTCACGTGTAAAAAACAACAGTCTATCATTAAACTGTAAAGAGAATCTATTTATTGGCATTCTACTCATTTACATTGTGATCACTATGACTATAGAAAAGAAGGACAATCATATATATGACTTTCAGTATTCGTATCTCCGTAGATCGAAGTGGTTAGAGACACGGGTGTAGTAAGATATGATTTCATTGCATGATATTGATACTGTAGAGTATTTCTTTCTTTTATACCTTTTATTATTATGCTCAAAATGACTAATAATTATCTTGTAATGTGACTATTCGTGTTATCCTTCTTGTGAATAAACGGGTTGAGCGGTTGCATTGCTGATGGGAGAATTGGGATATAAGACTATGGTTGTTTTCAGATGACTTAACAAAATTTTAACAAAAGAAAAAATGAGAAAAGCGAAATCAAATGGAAAAATCAATGAGACTAAAGAAAACTTAAAAATTCAAATCGGACGAGAATAGGGAACGAAGGAATGAAGGTATGGTTAATTGAGCTGAAGTGGAAGTCAATAAAAATAATACAGTATCCGAATAAAATTTAAGTATCCTCAATTAATCTATTTTTTTGTACTCAAAAAATCTTTATGAAGTATAAAATAAATAATAAAATAGCAAAGGCAAAAAAAATTAATTAAATCATAAATATAATTGGAAAATTTAATAATATAATATTATATAGTATAATAAAAATTTCCATACCAGTAAGTTTGTAGTAAGAACCCTATGGGGAGCTACTCAAATAAATAAAAATATGGAAAAATAAATATATATATATATATAATTTTAAATTAATAAGAAAGACCTTGAAGTTTCCAGATCACGAACTTCGGGATATGAAGACTTCATGGCAAAATTACCTCGCCGTAACCAGCGTAATTTGAAAATATTAAGATAAATAATAAACCATGTGTAGAAAGATTAGGGGTATTAGTGTATAATTATTATTATTATAGTTATTATTATTATTGTCATCATCATTATTATTATTATCATCATTATAATTATTGTAATTATTATAAGTATTATTATTAATAATATCATTGTTAGCATTATTACTATTATTATTATTATTATTATTATTATTATTATTATTATTATTATTATTATTATTATTATTATTATTATTATTATTATTATTATTATTATTATTATTATTATTATTATTATTATTATTATTATTATTATTATTATTATTATTATTATTATAAATTATTAATAGTATGATTATAATTATTATCATTATAAAAAATATGATTATTATAATTATTATTATTTTTATTATTATTATTATTATTATTATTATTATTATTACTATTATTATTATTATTATTATTATTATTATTATTATTATTATTATTATTATTATTATTATTATTATTATTATTATTATTATTATTATTATTATTATTATTATTATTATTATTATTATTATTATTATTATTATTATTATTATTATTATTACTATTAATGTCAGAATTATTACCATCACAAGTCACAGTAGGATTATTGTTAGGAGTATTATTATTATTTATTATGCTATTATCAAAACACAGAAGATATTAAAGTAACAGGGGGATTAATGTAATGCTCAATAAAATCGAACTATGGGAAGGGATAAATATTTTACTTTGGGATTTTAAAATTAGAAGGTAGCTATGAAAATAAATAAATCTCTAATTTGAATTTATTTCGAGGACGAAATTTTTTTAAAGGGTGGAGATATGTTGAGGATACCTAAATATCAATTTACAAATAAATAAATAAAATTACCTGGTGGAAGATCGCCATGACAAACGGGACGATCTATAGAAACTCAGAAAAGAAATTAGAAATGAGAAAGATAAAGGAAATAAAAGTAATCAAACAGGAAAATAAAAATCAAGGTCAGTACTAATTAATTAGTACAAAAAGGAAAAGGAATTTTGAAATCGGGAAAAAAGGAAAACAACAATATCCTTATCTCGACAGCTTCCAAGTGATAATAGAATTGATGGGAGAAGGCGGTCAAACAAAAAAGGAAAAGGGAAAACAACTTGACAGCTGTCAGAGATAAAAATGGGACAGTCGGGAAAAGCAGGAGAAGGAAAATGGAAAAATACTTGATTATCTGGAGTGCCACAAGAGAAGCGAACTATATAAGGGAAAACTGGTGAACATGAAAAAAGAACAAAATTAGAAGAAAAGTTAGAGACAAAGTGACGCGAAATTGGAAACGATTTGGAAGACGATTTGCGAGACAATTTCAGAGACAATTTGAGAGACGATTTGAGAGATAAAATTATTGGAGAAAAGTAGACGTTGGACGAAACGTTGTTGGACTAACGATTGTCAAAAATAATTGTAAAGGAAATAATTGTGGAAAATAATTATTGGAGAAGAGTTGAAGAAAAAATTTAGTTAAATAATAAAACGAAAAGAAGTTATTGATTATCTGAATAAAGTTTGGAAGAAAGTCAAAGAAAACAACCAGCTCAGAATCCCAGTTTAGAAACCAATCAGTAATTTGTGATCTTTTAATCCGGTGTTATACATAAGTGCTATTCCTCACCGAGTGTTGCAATAAGCATTGTATAGTCACCAAAAAGAGTGTTGAATTTATTGTTAGTGTAAAGAGAAAGATTAATTGTGATTATCAATAAAGATTTCTGTTGTCAAGTGTTATTTGTAAATTATATAAAGACACGCTTGGAGTCAGAGTAACATTTAAATTATCACCAACTCAATAACCCAACAATATTAATAATTAAATAAATAACGAAATGAATAACGAAATTAATAACCAAATAAATAATCAAATAAATAATCAAATAGGTGGATCAATATGCCGTTCGGTCGAAATAGACGACGAACCGGAAATAAAAATAGATTTTAAGGGGGCTAGAAAAAATCTAAGGTTTGACGTTGAGAAAAACGTCTTAGGACAAATATCATTAACATCAAAAATTATAGAAAAGTTAATATCAGAAACTAAAGGAATGGAGCCAGTTAAAATTCAGTTCACTGTTCTCATACAATTTGAGAAAGATGGCGAAATAAATAATAATTTTTGCTCCAATAACGCCGAAGTGTTTTCCAATAATTTTCTAGTAGAGGGCATCCACAAAGTTAAATAATAAAATTGAAAAGTTTACATATTTAGGAAGCGGATGGCGGGTTGTTTAGATAAGAGATTGACTTTATAATAAATAAATATAAGTATATGAGGAGGTTAGCTGGTCATAGTTATATACCGACCCTATCGACTTTAAAGCCTAAAAGAGCAATTATAAATATACAGAACACAGATGATATGTGTTTTATCTATAGTATTCTAGCCCTCTTAAAGCGTGATGTTATACGCAGAAATAGGCAGCGTGTTACTGCTTATGAGAGTTATTTAGATGACATAAATTTTGACCCCATTAGTGATTGCCCGATGAAATTATGTAACATCCCTAAATTTGAACGCAAAAACAGTGAACTGAACTTAACTATTAACGTTTTAACATATATGAATACACCAGCTAAACTTATTGAACATCAAGATATAAATTACTTTCCCCATCACCCACATCTAGATATTATTCACCGGTCTAAGGTTATAGGCGTGAACTCATATATTTATTATTATTAGAAGACGGTGTAGTTTTCGATCTTCAAAAACTTATGAATTGCCACAGTAGTAATTCATGTAATGTAAACATTCGTGTAAAATGGTGTCCCGATTGCCTTAATGGCTTTAGATACAACAAGATATTTAATATACATGTAGATATATATAGTAAGAACCAAATAGGTACTACATTATATACCCTACCTAAAGAGAAAAATTTAATTTTCAAAAATTATTCAAAAACAATAAGCCCGCCATTCGTGATATATGCCGATTTTGAGGCAATTTTACCTGAAGACATCACCCATCACCAAAAACACATGCCAATAACAGCAGGCATGTTACTAATTAATAATTACAACAACACTAGATTTTATTATGAGTTTGTTGGTGATGATTGTGTGTTGTCTTTCTGTCACAATTGTCCTGCCATATTATGAAATTAATGGGAAAAAGCCCATTCAAACCTTGTCTTTCGCCGAAGAACGTGCATTTCAAGATTCCAGAACCTGTTATCTTTGTAAGAAATTTATTCGCAATAGAGTTAGGGACCATTGTCACTTCACATGCAAGTAACTTGGTGCTGCCTGTAGGAACTGTAATGTTTCTCGACGAATTCCGAAACAGTTACCTGTTGTTTTTCACAATTTAAGGGGATATGATTTACATCATACAAGTACGGTCTCAATAATTTTCTTTCTTGTGTTGGCGTATGTGGGGAGAAAGGAAAGGTTTATCACCAGACATACAATCATCTTCTTTCTGCTCAGGCCCTTCCCCATAATGACTTTACTGATATTCCCTCATGTGAGCCCGTGGAGATGTTACACGTTGGTGATGCCCACACGGGTTGGAGTCGGTTAATAGGTGAGCCCCTGCCTTAGGACTACTGTTAACCCACTCGCGGTTCGGGTTCCAAGGTGCCCTAGAAGGTCTTACCCATATTCACACATATAACTCGGTTCGACC
>CAUHTR010003979.1:0-15899 GCA_959609185.1 Schmidtea polychroa | reverse complement strand
CGGTTTTTCTGTGGCTTGGTTAGACCTCTGTAGTTTGTTGGGGTTAGAGCAAAAACAAAATAAATTTCACATGGTACCAGAAAGCAGAACAAAAATTAGTAAAATCAATATAAGTACAAAATTAATTAAGATTTAATGAAAATTAAAAATCGAGTATGGTTGAATGCCAAATTGTTAGACGAGGTTAGAAAGCATAATAAAAATGTAATAGGGTGATCATAGAAAAAGTTAATAAGGAAAAACAAATTAATTAAAATTAATTAATCTGTAATGGAAAGCCCGAGCTAATGGAAAGCCCGAGCCCATGGGAAACCCGAGCACTGAAGAAAACCTGATGCGCAGTGAGACCCGAGACACCAGATAAGGTAATAATAATTCGGTTTATAATTTCAGGGTAAACAAATTAAAATAATTGTCAAACCTTTCAAAATTTACTTAGGGTGCCCGGGGAAACAATTAATTTGAATTTGCTAGATAATTGGCCTCTTAGACACAGTTACTATTATTATTATTATTACTGTTACTATTATTATTAATATTATTATTATTATTACTGTTATTATGATTATTATTATTATTATTATTATTATTATTATTATTATTATTATTATTATTATTATTATTATTATTATCATTATCCTTGTTATTGCTATTATATTATTATTGTTGCTATTGTTATTATTATCATTTTTCATGTTGTTATTATTCTTGCTTGATATGGACATCCTCGTTATTATGATTAATGCCATTAATATTATTATTAGTCATGTAAAACTTGATCATTATCGAGCATATTATTAGTCTACCTATCAGGGGTATAGCTATCGGATAATTATAAACGACATACCAATTACATACTATTATTCTTATCAGCGATTATTAATTATAAAAATCGATATCCCGATCTAAAATCGATTTCGGAATTTCCCCCGAGAAATTAAATTTAGAATTGACCCTTAGATCCAATAGGAAGGATCAAAATTCTCGATAGCTATTTTTAGCAACACCCCCCCTGGGAAAATGTTACCAGTATTCTGGTCACCTAGGGATATGGGTGAAGGGGTATGATCCACTACTTAAGCTAACACCAAATGTATAATCAAATATCCAATTGTTATTAAATTAACATAGACAAGAAACGAAAGAATTATTATAATTTTTATTCGAGCAATAAATTACCATGCACAATCTTTTTGAATACAAAATCCTGATTCCTGACCAAGAATCGTAGGGCGAGTTCCAGAAGCTGAACCTCGAGATCTCTAGCTGGGAAAAATAATCATCAAATTGTCCCTAAATTGAAATCCATGATAAATGCATAATTACCTTGAAATATAAAGGATGATGATCCCACCTATAACGAGTACAATCAGAGGAAGAGTAATTGAGTGAGAGACTGAGCTCGTCACTAGTACCCTATGCCTGGTGTACCCGCATTTAGTGGAAATGTTCATATTTACCTAAAATTATCTAAAAATTCTAAAATTTCAGTTTATAAAAATTCAAATTACCAACTAGTGGTAAATAAATGCTGAATGATTAAAATAATAATTTAAAACAAAACAAATTTTTTAGAAATTGTCGGTCGAGGCATAGATTTTTCTAGCCTTAATGCTTAACTTTGAAAAAATTCTTCTTTAATTTTAACTAATTAAAAAGTATAATAATAAATTAAATCGAAAATTTTATGTTAGAAGTATTTATATTAATTATAATAAATTTGGTAGTTAAAGTATTATTTATTTTAAACAAGAAAATTTCTGTATATTTTATCGGGACGTCAATTTATAAGTCACATTGGTTATGCTCGGGTCTTAATATTTATACTGCAGGCATGTCCCAATCAGACGATTTCAGTGACGAGGAAACCCACCGGCAAATGGTCACCCGGCTCAGTACGCGGTACATTTGGTACCCCATCCACGATTGGAATCGTGGATTGGATCTTGATAACTTCGGCCCAGTTATTCGAAGTGGCCCGGAACCCGATGCCCCGGCGTGGGGGAAAACGGAGCCGGAAAACAACACGTTACGGGAGGCCCGCGATCAAGCGGCCAGTGATGTAGAAGCCGCTCAGACCCGGCTTAAGAAAATCGAATTACAAATTCGGGCCAAGAGAGAGGGAGTATCCCTGGAGGAACTCGAAGAAGCCGAGACAACCCCACGAAAGAGAGGGAGGCCCCGCAAACGCCAAGCATGATTATTAGATTACAATTAACATCTCATTTATCGTTCGTTTACTGATTAAATCTTAGAAAGCACCTAGTGTGTATTATTTAAATAAAGTATTCTTTTCTGGGTTTTGTAATTCATGTAGTAGATTGAGCAAGTACAATAATGTCGTAGCGGTAAAACACTACTGTTAATTAATAATTTTATTACTTGATCGTTCTGAGTCTGTTTGATATGAAGGAAATTAATAACTCTTTATGGTTTTAGTGTATAAATTAATGGAAAATCTGCGCAAAGATCGGGAGCAGGCTCAAAAACAAGCCGACGAACTCCGAGTTCGAGTGGATAAACTAAAAGGAAAGTGTCGGGAGTTCGAGGGGACCTGGTTTAGTCCCGAGGCAATGAAGAAGAAAACAGCCCAGATTCTCCAACTGCAGACACAAGCCGCCCAAGACCAAATGGAGATTCGCGCCCTAAAATTACAGGTGCGCGCGCTCGAAACCGAGCGAAACGAGCAGTTTNTCGGCAACAGTACAAGCGTCTACGACGGGGCTAACCAGCTCTACCAACAAGCCGATTTGAACTTCTATTTTGTTTTGTATATTTTGGTAGTGTGTTTTGTATATTTTTGTAGTATTAAAATAATACATATTTTCAGCGCCGGATCTAGCCACTTGGGGGCCCAGGTGCAAGAAGCGATTTTGATTTTGGGGCCCTCTTCCATTCATTTAAAAAAAATTATTCTTCTAATAAAATAAAATAACAATAAGTTTTAATTAATACAATAACATGATTTATTTATTTACTTTTATTATTCACAGCTATTAAAAAAATACTTGATTTTTTTTAAATATAATTAGCTTTTAAGAGAAAAAATAATTATTTATTTATATTAATATAATTAAACAACAAAAAAATATATAACGAAAAAAAAACATAAAAAAAATTGCACTTAAAATTCATTTGCAACTTGTTGAACTTTTGTAAATAGTAAAGAAATTTATTTAAGATAAAAATCCAAAATAAAAATACGAAAAACATAACTCTTATTTAAGCCTCCTTGCCTTTTCTTCCGCAAAAACAGATATCAATTGACTAAAATTTATTGATTTTGCTTCATCTACTTCGATCGACAATAACGCCAATGACGATAATCTTTCTTGAGCCATAGTAGAACGAAGGTAAGTTTTAATTAGCTTCAACTTACTGAATGATCTCTCTGCGCTAGCAACAGTTACAGAAAAGGTTAAAAATATACGCAACGCAATTATAAAATTAGGAAATATATCAGAATATTGTGGTGTTAAAAAATTTAAAACATCCAAAAGATTTTTGCTGTCGAATTCTGCTGGAATAAAAGTTTTTATCAAAAAAATTTCCGAAATTAAATCAGTAGATACATCTCCAGTATAAAATGATATAAATTCTTTACAAGAATCTTGTAATTGCACGTCTGATATATTTTTTAAATTAAGTAAAAAATTAAATTTGCTGCAAATTGCTTTTGCATCAGCAAATCTGCTTTCTAATTCATATGAAATTATGTCTATTAATGGAAGAAAAAATGAAATCTTAAAATTATAACTGGATCAGCTGGCATTTCATCGCTACAAATTTCATCAAATAACCGTTTCCTTTTGCGCAATCGAATCACCGGAAAATCTGTTGAAACATTTAGTGTTTCTGCAATGATTTGAGCTTCTTTAACAGCTTCCTCGAAAAGTGATGAACGGTAGTTTTGTAGTTTTATTAACACTGCATCAACCAAACCAATAGCTGCACTCAGAACTACTGCTTCTGCTTGTAGCATTTTATTTATTTTATTGATATCAATTAGAATATTTTCCCATACAATTAATGATACAAGAAATGGCATTGTTACGATATAATCTAGTATAGCATTGGCTTCTGAAACTGTTTTTGAATCATTTGATCTTGCTGCTAGTTCTTCTAAAGCTTCACGTATTAGCGGCAATTGAGATATTACAGGTTTTACTGACTCTGTTCTGGCCTCCCAACGAGTTTCACTCAAAGGTTTTAATGTTATATGTACGTATTTTATTAAAATTTCCCAACTTTTAGTGGATGAAGCAAACAGTGTATAAAGACGTTGTAAATTTCCAAATAAGTTCTTACACTGTAGAGAGGATGAAGCAGCATCGCATAAAAGCAAATTAAAGTTATGGGCTAAACAAGGAACATATAACGCAAGATGATTTAAATCACATATTCTTGCTTGGACTCCTTTGTATTTGCCTTTCATGTTTGCATCATTATCATAAGCTTGTCCTCTGCAATTTTGAATTTCAATACCATTTCTTTCGAGCTCACATAATATTAATTTAGTTAGTCCTTCTCCTGTTGTGTCAGAAGCCTCTAGAAAACATAAAAAACTTTCATTTATTTTATTCTGTTTTGCTTCGAGATCCTGAAAAACGTATCTTAAAATTAATGTAGTTTGTTCCTTATGGGATATATCAGGCGTACAATCTGCTTGAATACTGAAATATTTTGACTCTTTGACTTTTGAAATTATTTTTTTAGATATCTCATTAGCCAGTAATACAATAAACTGATTTTGAATAGTCTTAGAAAGGTAGTGGATATGTATTTTTTTAGATTTAATTTTTTCAAGATGATCGTTCAGTATCGTATCATATTTGGCTAAAAATTCAATTAAACCTAAAAAATTACCATTTATCGGACTTCCAATGTTTTCGCTAATACCTCTAAAAGCTAAATTATGTTCGGCCAAAAAGATAATAGCATCTAAAATTCTGCTTTGAATCTGAATAAGTTCTTGTTTCCTCTTATTTATTGATGAAATTAGAAGCTGATCAATTGTGCTATCATTTTTTAAATTATCTTGTAATTTTTTCCATTTCAGGAAACAATTTATATGAAAACTTCCAGTTTCATGCTTTTGGATAATATCTGATAATTTTTGCCACTTATTGTATCCTTTAATGAAACGATTTTCTTTTTCTGATTCAGTTCCAAACAAGAAACAACAAAAGCAAAACACTTCATTTCTAACGGTCGAATAAAGAAGCCAAGTTCGTTTTTGTTTCTCACCATTTACTAACGTTCTCATAAAATAATGACTGGAAAATGATCTTCCATTACTACTCTTTGGAAAGTTTTTAAGACTTATCTGTTTTGGGCCTAACTTAATAACGGCAGATCTAAAAACAGAAGATGTCGGAAATGCCCAATCATTCGGATCAGTACTAAACGTATTTACATCTAAACTAACATTATTATTATTGCCTTCATATGGAGATACCAGAAGTTCATTATCTGACAAATAATCATTCACGGTACTAGTCGCCAAATCGTCTGTGGTAGGATTTTTGTTTTTTTCAACAGAAATACTAATCGGTGACGGTAAATCTTTAAATTTAAATCTTTAAATCTTAAAATTTTAAATCACTTTTTAAATTAATTATTTTTAGTAAAAAAAACAGGCGCACATTTACATTTTTGCTTTTTGCTGTTTGAAAATGGCGGAATAATTTAATTTTGACGTATTTGCAACAAACAGTGATGCTAGATCTAATTTAAAAATTTCCCTACCCATTAAACATTGAATCGAAGAATTTTCTTTGCTATATTTTCATACAGCTGCAGATATATTACAACAACCATTTTCGAAAAAAAGTAATGTCTTTTTTGGAAAAATAATTTTATCTTTTTTTAATTTTTTGTCAAAAAAAAAATTATAAAAAATGGAAAATGAGTGCAATTTTTTTAAAAATATAAATAAAAAAAGTGGAAAGATAAAAGTGTTTGGCGGGGCCCTTTTGAGAGGGGGCCCGGGTGCATTGCATCCTTTGCACCCCCCATAGATCCGGCTCTGCATATTTTTGTAGTATTTAAATAACATGCGATATATTTTATTATGTGTTGGCGTATGAGGGAGAAGAAAACCATACATACATAACCGTCGTACATACAAGACCTCATCTTTTAGCTCAGACACTCCCCATGCATACTCCAAATGATCATCCGAATATTCCCACGCATGAGCCCGTGGTGATGTTCCACGTTGGTACTGCTCACACGGGTCGGAAAAGGTTAGCAGGTGAGCCTCTGCCTTAAGACCCTTTCACGGTTCAGGTTCTAAGGTGCCTCGGAAGGACTTACCCGTATTCCCATAGGTAACTTGGTCCGATCCTGGTCCAAGGGAACGACCATCGATAAGATTTACCTGCACTCTATATCATGTTCATTAGCATTTCACGTCACTCAGTCATACCTGTCGACAACTCTTAGTATCGAAGAAAAAATCACCCAATTATATTAAACTCAACACAAAACGATATTCTACAATCATAAACTGTCAGCATGCGAGTCAAATACACATATACGAATGTAAAATCAGTTAGCCAAAGTGTACAAGTGGGTTTGTAATTTGATCGAAAGGATCGGAATCGATGCAATCCGCATTATTAGAAAACGTCTCCTTCCGCGAGTATTTCATCGATGTCTACCGGTAGACGGTGGTCCGAGGCGAATTTGATACCTTCGGCCGGTACCACTCGAAAAACTTCTTTAGAGGGAATGGAATGAGTGGAAGAGATTTCCTGGATCGTCGAATTCGCCGCCGATAGCGACGTTTCTAGGGCTGCCATCGCCTCTCTGCGCTTCTGGTTCTTTGCTGCTCGAGTTGGGCGTTTCCGTTTCCGGGATGGCTGGTTAGCTTCCACCACCGGGGTATTGCCCGAGGCCACGAGAACTGGGGCCAGAATGGGATCAGACGAGCCGCCTTCCATTGGCAGATAACCTGACAAGATTGGGGCTGGTACGGGTGGTAAATGGGAGCCATGTCCTTGGCAACTTGCGGCAGACGGTCGGGATAACTGGTGGTGGAGTGGAAAAACGTTCGTCCCATCCACGACGGGAAATTCCCGTACCCGCTTGGCTAATTCTGCCTCCGTATTGACCTTGTGGAGGGCTTCCGACTGGGCTTTGATTGTGAGCCGTTGGCAACGACTTTCCTCCAGCAGGCTATCCCTGCAATGCTCTAGTCGCCGTATTTTGCTTCTCTCCTCCTTCATTTGTGGCGGGGAGAACCACGTTCCTTCATACAGGTCAATTCGTTTCTTTAGAGCCCCGATATACAGATGGAGCTGCACGATGTCCGCGTTTTTATCGGCGCAGGAGAAGCAAGGACGGAGTTCTTTAGTGTTGTTGGACGATGTCGTCATCTAGAAAGTCAATCAGTTTTATATCGATTCAGAACATTTATTAGAATGAGATAGTCGATTTTTAGAACACGAGTTGGGCATTTTATCCATCATTTCACTCAACGACAACCCACAGACCTCATCATCCATCCTCATTCACAGTCATTCCGTTACAAGCATTCAAATTTCTTCATATGATCGTTTATGAAAAGAGAACGGGGGATGTACTTAAGAAATGCCCCCTATCTAGGCCTCACCCCCTTATTATATCTTTATTCTCCAATTCCCCGTTACCGTCTCGGATTTCTATCGAGGTAAATATACCTAAAATTTCAAAACGAAATTATAATCCCTGGCAACCTATAGCCATTTATATGTTAATCTACGCAAAGAAAATTATAATAAGTAAAATTGAGTTAGAAAATTGAATACTAAATTATAGTTCAAATTAATTTAAATTATGCGCTGTATTTGTCGTCATAGAGACATTTATTTGTGGTCATAAGTAGTATGATATGTCACCGCCAGATCACATATACCCCCCCCTCCCCCCCCCCCCGGGAAAAAATTTTTTTTAAATAAAAGGTCAAGGTCAAGGTCATTAATTTTTTTTAATTTAATTTTTTGTTTTAATTAAGTGATCCAGCGGTGACATACTTTTTTTCATCCCAAAAATTAATGTTCCCACCAACGGATTTTATTGGACGATAGCTTATTTTGAAGCTTAGTGCAAGACCTTTCGAATGAGCTATTGAAGGTATCATCATCATTAACATCGGCAAAGTTATTAATGTTTTCCCGAGACCATTTTTCAAGGCCATTTATTTTTCAAAATATTATTTTCAAGGTCATTTATTTTTTTTTTTCAAGGTCAAGGTCATTTATTTTTTCAAGGTCATTTATATTTTCAAGGTCATTTATATTTTCAAGGTCAAATTTTTAATAAAAGGTCAAGGCCAAATTTTTAATAAAAGGTCACGGTCAAATTCAAATTTTAAACAAAGACATATGACTCATCAAGGTAATTTAAACAATGACCATGACTCATCAAGGCCATTTCAAGGTCGCGTGACTCATCAAGGTCATTCCCAAGGTCATATGACTCATCGTGATAACTCGCCAAGGTCAAATTTTTAATAAAAGGTCAAGGTCATTTTTTCAAGGTCATTTATTATTTTCAAGGCCATTTATTTTTCAAAATATTATTTTCAAGGTCATTTATATTTTCAAGGTCATTTATTATTTTCAAGGTCATTTATTTTTTCAAGGTCATTTATATTTTCAAGGTCATTTCTTTTTCAAGGTCAAGGTCAAATTTTTAATAAAAGGTTAAGGCCAAATTTTTAATAAAAGGTCACGGTCAAGGTCAAATTTTAAACAAAGACATATGACTCATCAAGGTCATTTCAAGGTCGCGTGACTCATCCAAGGTCATTCCCAAGGTCATTTATTATTTTCAAGGTCATTTATATTTTCAAGGTCATTTCTTTTTCAAGGTCAAGGTCAAATTTTTAATAAAAGGTTAAGGCCAAATAAGTATTTTTAGAACTAATAATTTTGTTTTAATTATCGATTACATATTAATTTAATTTTGTTTAAATCGTTGATTATATAATTTTGTTTAAATCATTGATTATATTATTTTTTGTTTTAATTAACGAATACGTAATAATATATTTTGTTTAAATCGTTGATTACATATTATTATTTTTTAATTTTCAATATTTTCTTTTAAAATATTAACGCATGCGTGGAAGATGTTATTATTATATATAATCTATCCGACAAGATATTCTGTCCCCCTAAGGGTAATGCTCACAAGGGTAATGGTCAAAAGTGTACTGGTCACACTCAACATGTCTCAAAGGGTATAATATAATTATTATTAAATTCTGACCAACTTAAATCAATGAAGGGGTAGAACAAAAATATATTACGTTGCGGTATTTTAAATTTTAAAATATTTTAAAAACTTATTTTGACACTAAAGTTTATTTAATTAACAAAGACATAATTATTGCACATGCTTTGCATAAATATTATTATTTTTCAAATTTTCAATATTTTCTTTTAAAGTATTAACACGCGCGGGAGTTATTATTATTATTGAAAAACCTAAATATTTTTTACACGACCCATTAAACATTTATTATTATTATTAATATTATTATTATTATTATTATTATTATTATTATTATTATTATTATTATTATTATTATTATTATTATTATTATTATTAATATTATTGCAAATATTGGTCAATAAGATAAATTATTTTTACACACACACACAACCCATTAACCATTATTATTATTATCAATATTAGTGAAAACCTAAAATATTTTCTACACACATACACAACCCATTAACCATTATTATTATTATTATCAATATTTAAAACCTAAAATATTTTTACACGCACATACAACTCATTAAACTTTATTATTATTATTATTATTATTATTATTATTATTATTATTATTATTATTATTATTATTATTATTATTATTATTATTATTATTATTATTATTATTATTATTATTATAATTAGTCAAAAACCTAAAATAATTCTTACACACTAAGTTATGGGGTAGAGAATTATTATATGTTTGCAATATTCTGTGTTTGCCTTCACAGGAAGTTGGCAATAATTTTATACATACATTCTATATACACATAACTTGTTTAACATGGGTGTATATACTCCTAGTCTATCCGACAAAATATTCTGTCCCCCTATGGGTAATGCTCACAAGGGTACTACTCACACTCAACATGTCGCAAGGGTATATTAATTAAGGTTAGTAAATAAAACTTATCACACATACTTTAATATTTAAACGATAAAAATCAAGACAAGAGAGGACAAGGCAAAGTGTATGCATTTAGTATTGCCAGGCCTAATGAGCAGTGACCAAATATCTGTGCCTGAAAGACACGGTGGATATTTGTTCGCGTCCACAAGGGTCGTCTGTGCCTCCCCCAAGTGGGGTCAGAAGAACCTGGGCATTATAGCTTTCCGTACGGAACATTACGCCTAGCATGGGTAGTCAACTACCAGCACATTCGAAACGTATAATTTCAAAATACATGCGTCATTGGCACTATAACCAAATTAATTAATGTTTTCACTAACACAAATATATATTTACAGAGGCCTCCCACTAGTTGGATTACAACCGCCCACCACGACGATCAGCTTGTAAATATATATTAATTAAGGGATAAAGAGGACCCACCCAACCCTATTATATTTAATTTACAAATTTTTCTCGCTCTTCTGTTGGTAATCTATCTCAAATTAATCTCTCCATCAGGCCATTTGATAGTGATTTCATGGAATACATCTTGCGAATTGGACATATTTCTTAGTTTCTGTTGCTGCGTCAACTATCATTGCTAAAATTTATATTGATTTAAAAGCAATTAACTTACATTATCTAACATTTTATCATCACAGGCTTGATAAATTAGGCAACTGTTATTTGTGGTATACTTTATCAATATCATTTCCCACCATAAAACACAGATACCTAAATATAATATATATATTTTAATGAATTAATTCATATCTTACATTAATAATAATATTCTTCAGGTATGACGATATCTAATTGCTAAAACATCGGTTTTTCCCATTTTTCTTGACATTCGTTGAAAGAAAGTTTACATAATTTAAGTAAACATTCATGTTGAAGGACACCCACAATCAGCTAATTCATTTAAAAAATCCGGAACTATAACTCCTTTAGTGTTTCACCATTTTGTCTGGTTCATCTTCTTCTATAATTCATGTTTTAATAAGAAATCTCTAAATCCAGAACATAAGTCATTTAGTGTTTCACCATTTTGTTTGGTTCATCTTCTTCATAATCATATAATTCATTTTCTTCATTACTAAGTAAAATAATTAAAATATTGTAGTAAATTCTTTATTTACTTACTTTATGGATACGAAAGAAATAAAGTTATATGAAAAGTATATTTAAATAATTTAAATTTAAATAATTTAAATTTAGTTATTTAAAATATTTAAACAATTTAGTTATTTAAGCATATTTAAACATTATTATATAGTATAATTTTATATAATATTATAATTTTATGTACACTTATATATCCTTCATTTAATTTTTTAAATTCAAAAATTTATAATGAAGATTCTTTGAATTAAAAAATATTCTGTTAGTATTTCCAGGCAGTAAACAACGAATTCAATAATTAAAATCTTAATTTTCATGTTGTTAGGGTTGTGGTCAGAAGTTAATCGCCATCTATTCGTTTGTTCACAATTTCGCTCATTTTTGTTCAAAACATTCAGGTGAGTTGTTATCTGGAAAGTTTCTTTTAGCTCAGCTTTGTTAAAACACTCACGGTATTCTCGAGGGACGTGACACTGGAAATAAATTAACAATGGGTGGTCATCCATACATGTTGTTGGTTTGAACTGTTGATTTATTTTAGAAATATGTATATTAAAAACATTTAAGGTATCATTCAGTAAAATAATATAGTATTTTTGAGTATTTTTTAGTTGATTTATAAATAACAGTATTTTGATATATCAATAAAGACCATATACTCCTAGTTTATCCGACAAAATATTCTGTCCCCCTATGGGTATTGCTAGCAAGGGTACTGGTCACATTCAACATGTCGCAAAGGTATATTAATCATTTAGAAATTCTTAGGTAATTTAGTGAAATGATCAGAAATTCGTGAATATTTTAAATGTAACTTTACACTTATGTCGAGCGACTAATTTATTGGTTAACTTTGTAGTCATTTAGAGCAAAAATTAATTTATTCATCTAATGTTCGTTACAATAGTTAATAATATGAGAAAACATGGTCATTATTCATTGATAATTTTAAATTCTTTATCATTTGGAGTAAATTTGTTTGAGGCAAAAATAATTAAAGGAGTCATAATAGAAATATGGTTATCATTTATCCAATTAAGGGGCTTATTAGTTAGAAATATATATTAAAAAGTAACAATTATTTTCTAATTTAATTAGATGATCATTAGACGTAATATATCTTTGCGAGAAATTTAAGATGTTTGAGTAACCAAAACATGGATATTTTGTACGATAAATTTATGAATATTGGTTAATTTAGTCATTAAAATAATAATATAATAAGGTAATTTAGGAAAATATCATTTATCCATCCGATAACAATATTCCTTCAATAGATTAACTGATATTCAACCTATTTAATTTCTAGAAATCTAATTAAAATCATAAATTTCCTTCAAAGATCACTTTTCTTTAGTTGTTTTCCAATTCTTTTAAGTTAATATTTCTCAAGCTTTGTCAACGATATCCCCAAAATGAATAAAATAACTTCTTAAATAAAAATAATTTAAAGCAATAACCATTGATATCAATTAATTCTAAAGATTTCAAATTTCTCATTGTCAAAAACAAGTAAATTGATCATTAACCATTAATAAAACCGTGGATAATTAATTAAAACTGGTTCTGAAACATAAATTACTGTGCAACCTCTAAAACGATATAATTTCACAGGAACTATTCACAGCTGACTATTTCCCTTCAAAATTTGATATTTTACCAATAAGAATATATAAATATTCAAAACATTAACCGATCCCTCACCAAATATTTCTAGCATTTTAAAAACCCCCTTAAAAATCATATATTACCATCTTAACCTTCACTAAATCCAACCGAATATAATTTCACCCACTTGAGCCCTTTAATATATCTTAAATCCATAGAAATTCTTCAAAATATGAATTTTATTTAATTGTTACAAACATTCTTCCATTGAAATAATTTAGTAGCTAAATTCAAAGACCTCAGTAAAAGATCAAAATTCGCTAAAATGAATATTTCCTACAAATATTTCACCACATTCACCATCAACTATCTAATTAGAGATGAAATATATTGATTGATCATCGATTCGGCTAATTATAGCCATTATAAAATGATATATCTTTCAAACTAAATCACAAATTTCAGTATATTTTACATTAATTTTCAAGTAGATTTCAAATATATCATCATCATGATAAAATTAGTTGGTTTCAACTTTAGATTTTCAATATTTTAAAGTATCATCAATGTGTAAATATTCTTAGAAAAATATATTGATATATTAATTTAGTCAAATTCAATATCATTACAAAGTCATCATCATCAAAATTTATCCTATCACTTGATTATTAACCTCATTAAAAATTAATTTTTATTTAAAATTTAAAAACAAGTCAATAAAATATAGCAAATTATCAAGAAATTAATTAAATTTATCTTAGAATTAACACTAAGCCTTAAATATTCTTTCAATTAACATGAAATTCACAAAAAAAAAAAAATGTTGGTAAAATACCGCTAACTCTAAAAAATTACCAATGAATTTAACGCCAAATAATAACCAAATATTTGCCTAAATAAAACACACCAGTACCTTTACGATCAGTACCCTTACGACCAATACCCTTACAAGCAGTACCCATAGAGGGAGAAAATATGTTGTCGGATAAACTCAGAGTATATATAATAAAACGAAATAACAATCAAATTGAATCAGTCAAATTATCACAAATTTTAATAAAAAATCTTATTCTAAAATGGTAAGCAGCGTAAAATCGAAAGATAACACAGAGATAAAATTAACAATATTATTCTCAGGTGGTAAGAATCATCATTATTCTATGATTAATTAATAATGAAATTCAAAAAGTGAAAATAAGTGTTTGAATTATTCATTAATGGAAAGTAAATGTAAATATAGCGAGAAGTGGCATAGATAAGATGGAAATATATTAATTGCATTTATTTAAAATTATTTCATGAAATTCATAAAAATTTATAAAAATGACGTCATATGTCTTTGTGACGTCATCGATGACGTCATATGTCTTTGTTCCCGGGTCCACACTAATGGAAAGTAAATGAAAATATACTGAGAAGTGGCATGGATATATATTAATTGTATTTATTTAAAATTATTTCATAAAATTCATAAATTTCATAAAAATGATCACTTTAATAAAAATAGTTAATAAAATTTTCAAAGAAATATTTGTTGGGAGGGTTAGTGGAAAATCTGGGGTCTATAAGTGATGAGTATATATAAAATTATTTCTAATATATGATTTACTAACGAATTAAAATATTTTAATAATGTGATAAACATTTATTTTGATAGAGTATTTAATCCACAAATGAAAACATACATAACAAATGGTATTTGACTGAGCAATTATGATAAATTCATATTTGCAATTTTGATTAACTCCTTTAATATTGAATTAATAATTATTATTATACTTATTATTTTACATTAAATATTTCAAAAACAAATATTCTAAAAGATATTTTAAGATACATTAGTCTTTTCAATCAAAAAGATCTCTCAAAGTTAAGAACGAAACAAAGTGTGCCATTAACTTTACTTAAATATATGAAAACACCAAGTAAACAATGATAATAAAGGGATAACAGACTCAAAAATAAAATATTCTTACCACCTGAGAATAATATTGTTAATTTTATCTCTGTGTTATCTTTCGATTTTACGCTGCTTACCATTTTAGAATAAGATTTTTTATTAAAATTTGTGATAATTTGACTGATTCAATTTGATTGTTATTTCGTTTTATTATATATACTCTGAGTTTATCCGACAACATATTTTCTCCCTCTATGGGTACTGCTTGTAAGGGTATTGGTCGTAAGGGTACTGATCGTAAAGGTACTGGTGTGTTTTATTTAGGCAAATATTTGGTTATTATTTGGCGTTAAATTCATTGGTAATTTTTTAGAGTTAGCGGTATTTTACCAACATTTTTTTTTTTGTGAATTTCATGTTAATTGAAAGAATATTTAAGGCTTAGTGTTAATTCTAAGATAAATTTAATTAATTTCTTGATAATTTGCTATATTTTATTGACTTGTTTTTAAATTTTAAATAAAAATTAATTTTTAATGAGGTTAATAATCAAGTGATAGGATAAATTTTGATGATGATGACTTTGTAATGATATTGAATTTGACTAAATTAATATATCAATATATTTTTCTAAGAATATTTACACATTGATGATACTTTAAAATATTGAAAATCTAAAGTTGAAACCAACTAATTTTATCATGATGATGATATATTTGAAATCTACTTGAAAATTAATGTAAAATATACTGAAATTTGTGATTTAGTTTGAAAGATATATCATTTTATAATGGCTATAATTAGCCGAATCGATGATCAATCAATATATTTCATCTCTAATTAGATAGTTGATGGTGAATGTGGTGAAATATTTGTAGGAAATATTCATTTTAGCGAATTTTGATCTTTTACTGAGGTCTTTGAATTTAGCTACTAAATTATTTCAATGGAAGAATGTTTGTAACAATTAAATAAAATTCATATTTTGAAGAATTTCTATGGATTTAAGATATATTAAAGGGCTCAAGTGGGTGAAATTATATTCGGTTGGATTTAGTGAAGGTTAAGATGGTAATATATGATTTTTAAGGGGGTTTTTAAAATGCT
>CAUHTR010003976.1:0-19989 GCA_959609185.1 Schmidtea polychroa | reverse complement strand
GAATATAGAATATGAAAACCTAATAAAAATGAGTGAAGAAAAAGTTTTTATTTATTTACGACAACATGCTATATAAAAAAAGCAAAGTTTTTAAAAATTTTTTTATAAAATGTAACTAAAATTTGTAAATCAACAAATATGTTTTAATGTTTTCTTCCAATAAACAAAAAAAATTATTAGTTTCATATAAAACAAAGTACCGAAAAAAAATTTCCTAATTTTACTCTTTTTGCTTTTGCTGAAGCAAAATCATCAATTACTTATGATAAGTTTAAATTCTCACAAATATCTTTTTCTATCGATAACAAAGCAAGATTGGTTAGCCTTTCTTCTGACATCGATGAACTGAGGTAAGTTTTTATTAATTTTAGCTTAGAAAAGTTTCTTTCTCCAGATGCTACAGTTACAGGCAGTGTTAAAAAATTCTTAACGCTATAGAAAAATTGGGAAATGATGATATTGTTGGGTTTTAGTTAATTTAATTCGGTAACCTCTGACTCCTCGTGTCCTTTTAATCAAAACAATAAACTACTAAACATATATTTGAATCACAAAAATATAATCTTTTCTCAACAATAAACAATCACTAATTAAAGTTAAGTTTGACTGATTCTCCGCTCGGCGTTGATGCTTTGACAAAAGATAATATTCACCTTTTATTTTCTTAGGTTCTCTTGACCACGATTTCCTTTTTCTTTTTGATTTGATCCTTTTTCACCTTTTCGTATTCCTATTCTATATCTTCTTTTTCCCTAATCTCCTTAATTCGTTTTTACCTTTCGCCTATTCTCGTTTCTTCTTACCGTAACTGAGGCAAAATGCCGATTTGCTCTGATTTTACCATTTCTTATATACTCTTCGAAATCTGGGTGATAAATGGTTATTGCCGAGCCAATCTCTCACTTGACATTCGACTCCACATATCTGCTTCAACTGTCACCCATAATGGTCCAACGAACAAAGATAATTAATGTACCGCCCGGCCTTTCTGGACGCACTATCTTCTCCTTGGTCTTTTCCCATTAATCATTATGTCATGGTAGTGGGTCCAAATCTTCCTTCTATTTACTTTTCTCTTTGTTTACACAGATCGGATTTCCTTCATCTATCGGGTTCTCCATTGACTCGGGTTTCCCATTAGCTCGGATTTTCTATTAGCCAATTAATTAATTAGCGTTTTCTGTTTTAACACATTTGAATGCTTTTCGACCCTTTCTAACCATTTTCTGATAAATCCCTAATCATAATCTTGTTGACCATTAGCTAATCTATACCTGTCCCGTGTTCCCAATTCGATTTCGATGATTTTACAATATATTGATTTTTCTCGGATTTCCGGATTCTTGCCTTTCGCAACTGCTTTTGCCATTTCCTAATACTGCTTCCATCATACTTTCCTTTACTATCAATTCGGTACATGATCACGCTTTTATTTGTCTTTTTTCTTCACTTACTTTTTATTTAAATTATCAACCTAAATTTCATTTAAATTTTTTTTAATTTACAGACCTCAACAATATTAAGTCGATTTGTATGATGTAATTCAAAGTCATTACAGGCTTTGTCGCGGTGGGAAATATTTCCCAAAAAATTTATATTTCGTTAAATAATTCAAAACCATTCACGCCTTTCTCTATAATGTCCTTAACATTTAAAACTTCCAAATCCAAGCAACATTTTTTTTTTAAATTGCTGACTATTGAGTGGAAAGAATACAAAAAACCATAGATATTATTACATTGCTCTAATAACGTAAATCTTTCCTCTACAGAATTATTTGCTCTATCTATAATACGAAAACTAAAATTAATTTTAAATTTTTGTTTAGGATGTTCTACAAACTCATCACATGATTCAAATAAAAATTGACGAGGTCTTTTTCTTATACGGGTTTGTGGAAATTCATTTTCTACATCAATAACTTGTGCAAAGTTTGTAGCTTCACTTATATATTTATTAAAACTGACATCGTTTCGTTTCTTATTTAAAAATCTTTTTAAATTACCCAACGCTTTACAGCATTCATTAATGTCAATGTTGGAATTTTGTAGCATTTTGCTAACTACGTCAATTTTTGAGAGTATATCTTGCCAGATAATTAACGAACATAAAAATTTAAATGACTTTAATTTTCCAGATAAAGAATTTGCCGTATTTCTTGTGCTTATATTCTTACTTTGATCATCTCTTAAATTAATTAAACTTTTCAGAAATTTCTTTAATATTTTGGTGCAAGGGTCTTATAGCGTTAATACGACTTGACCATCTAGTACCATTTAAGGGTTTTAAAGTTAAATTTTGATTTTTAACATATTCCATCTATATGGAGAGGCAGAAAAAAAATTAAAAAATTCCTGAAAAATATCGAAAAATCCAACGGTTTCATAATTAATGTTAACAGCATTATTAAGAACTAAATTTAAGTTATGTGCTGCACATGGTACAAAAGTTGCACTGGCGTTAATACTTAAAATTCTTTTTTGAATTCCTATATTTTTACCTCTCATGTTGGATCCATTATCATAGCCTTGACAACGAACATTTTGTACATCCAAGCTAAATTTAGGCAACAATTCGTTAGTAAAGAAGTTAAATAAACCTTCACCAGTCGTATCAGCTAATGGAGAAAAACCAAGAAAATACTCTTCGACTGTTGCTTTAAAATTCACACATCGAACAACAAACGTGATTTGTTCGACATGGCTTAAATCTGACGTCCAATCAAGTATAATAGAAAAATATTTTGATTTTTTTATAATGGTTGTTAATTTCTTTGTTACAGCTGATGCTAATAATTCAATGATTTCGTTTTGAAAATGGATTCCCAAATAATATGGCATATGACTTTTTTTTGTTTTGCAGTTTGTACGTTTCTTACATGCTCTGTTATTATCGGATCAAATTTAGCTAACATTTCTACAGCTTTCATGAAATTTCCATTATTTGGATGGTATAACTCTGTCGATGGGCCGCGAAATGCTAAACACTGACCATATAAAAATTGAACAATAGCTATCATTCTTTCAATAATACCACGCCATCATTTTGTTTCCATTTCATAATATGTGGGAAGCTCTTTATCTATTTTGCAGTTATTTTGCATCCGCAATTTTAATTCACACCACTTTTTTGAACATTCGATATGCTGTGCACTGTTTTTATGTTGAACAAAATACGTTATTGAATGTCGCCAATCAGAATATCCACCACTGGTCAGCTTAATAATATTTTTGCTGAATAGTTTGCAGCAAAAACAAAATACCATATTCAATTTAGTAGAGTAAACTATCCAGTTTCTAGAAATTGTTTCACCATTTTCTAAAATTCCAAAAAAATATGTTGCTGAAAATTTTCTGTTTGTCTCATCCGATGGGAAATGAACATTATCACAAAGTTGCACAGGTCCTTTCTTCACTAAAATTTCTAAAAGTTGTTTTTTTATGTAATCAGGCCATGTTCCTGGATCTGCCAGTATTAAAGACGAACTTACTGATTCTGTTTCATAAGAAAACTCTTCTTCAGACTTTTCTGACTCTGATGTTGAAGATGATGAGTCATCTTGCGGCTGTTCTGGCTTCTTTGTAGGACTTGAAGACGAATCTAGCACAGTGGTGTCCAACCGAAATTGGTTACTGGGCCAAAATAAAAATATAATGTGGGTCGCACGTATTTATTTATTATTAAAAATTTATACAAACTAAATTATGTTTTACATATACATACATATTACTTAATGTGAAACTTGTTTTTCAATTTTTTCAGATAATTTTTTTATGTCCACAGGTATTTTCGAAGTTGCACATCGTAATTGGTTTTTTAAATTTTCATCAGTTAACCTATTACGACTTTTACATTTAACAATCTTTAATTTTGAAAAAAAAAGATTCGCAAAGATACGTGGTCCCCATTGCAGCTGTAACGCTTATCGCTAGTTTTCCTAGATTAGGAAATTTATCATTGCATATGTATTTTTTATAAAACTGAACTTTATCATTGGCTTCAAACATATATTTTAATTCAGAAGATGACTGGACTGACATCACATGGTTCATATCAAATACTTGCGCACATAAATTCTCAAGGTGTAAAAAACAGTGACAAATAAAAAGGTCCGGAGATAATGAAGCTTTTTCCATGGCATTTCTATAATCAAGAATTAGTTTTACGGCTCCAATATTTTTACCGATCATTGAGGCTGCACCATCTGTGGTGATTCCAATTAGGTTTGCTAAATTCAGACCATGATCATGTGTGCATTTTACGACAGCTTCTTGTATATTTTTTCCGGTAGTTGTGCCTTTCAAACTCATAACATCCAGAAGTTTTTCCGTTACACTCATTTCACTATTAACACCTCGAATAAAAATAGCAAGTTGTGCAGTGTCTTTAATATCTGTTGTCTCATCCAAAGCCAGTGAGAAATAAACAAACTCTTTAGAAACCATGTCCAGCGTAGAACAAATATCAGTTGAAATGTTATCAATTCTTCGTGATACAGTTTGATGTGATAGACTAATTTGACCAAAAATCTTAACTTTTTCTGGAATAATTTCTTCAACTGCAGCAAAAAGGCATTCTTATATGTATTAACCATCTGAAAAGGGCTTCATTTTTTTCCCAATAATGTGTGATATTCACATGCTGGCATTAACGATGGCATTAGATTGAATTGTTTGTTTATGAAATATATATCGTTCGGCATTTAGATTTGCTTTAAGTGTATCTAATTTCACTTTTCATTCGTCTTTAGTATATTTTTTATAATAATCATGTTTTTGTTCAAAATGTCGTCTCAAATTATATGATTTTAATATTGAGGTAGATTGACGACAAATTAAACATATAGCGTTTTCTTTCACCTGCGTGTAAAAATATAAATTTTCCCATTCAATTTGAAATTGTCTGTTTTCATCTTCAAATTTTCTTTTTTTATTCTTATCAGACATAATGGATAGAAAGTCCTTAATAAAAGACTAAGATTAAAATAAATTAAAAATGAAATTAAAAATAATTTACTCAATGATATTTGATTCCGTTTTGATATATACACAATATTTCACGTAATATTTTTAATAAATACCAAATATTTTTAAGCTAGCACAAGAGTTCGATAATTATAAATAAAATAATAATGATTTTTTAATAAATTTTTTACTTGTAATCATAGCAACCATTTTATGCATGATAGTCATAGTCACCATGCATAAAATGGTTGCTATGACTATCATGCATAAAATTTTTACACAAGTTGTAACCGTCTTTTGTGTTAAAACTAAAAAAAATCTTAAAAGTAATCGTTTTTTTGTATAAAAAAATAAATAAATACACATTAAAAAAAATTTTGAACGCACAAGTGATATTTTACTACAATAAAAATTTATATTTGATATTTCATTACAATAAATATTTATACAAAGCGGGCCGCACAAAATTATTGAATGGGCCGCAGGTTGGACATAGCTAGCACATCCAGAAATGTATCAGGCTCTTCAGTATAAATTTCTGTATTAGACCTTTCTGACGTACTTGCAGCAGATGATTTTTTTGAGGATTCAAAAAACTGTCTTAAAGATCCACTTAGTTTTTCTATTTCTTTTAATTTTATTTCCTTGTTTTTTCGATAATAAGCACAAGATTTCCTTTTTGTTTTTCTTTCTGACATTTAAGATGTTATATTTTCTTATTCATAATAAAATTTCTAAATAGTAAAACTTACTTTTATTAAGTATACTTTATTTGTTAGATTATCTAAAATCAATTTTTTTAAATATAATAATAACAGGTCGGCAGTCGCCCTTCAACTTGGCCGCTCACTTTCTGCACCCCCCCCAGGAACGGGCCTGTGCATCATATTACAATATTGAAGGCAGTTTAGTTAAATTAATTAAAAAGATGACATATTTTTTTGATAAATCATATTGTGGCTTTTGTTTTTTCGTTTAAGTTTTGTTTTATCAAATAGTAGAATAGGAAACAAATAAATAAGCATAAATGAGTGAATCAATGATATTAATTTTAAATAAAAATTTGTAAAATAATATTGCATCCTATTTCTTATTGGAATAATCTTTCCGTTCCGAATTGCCTCATAAATAATGATCATTTTAAAATTACATGGTTTAGAAAGCTTTTTTTAATGATATTTGAAATAATTTGAAAAAATAATTCTTCTACATTTAATCTTATGTTAAATTAGGAGACTTCCGTAAAATTAAGAAGTTATTTATAGTAAAAATGAAAATATTCTTAATAAGTAATAAAGTCTACGCGCTACTTATTGAGGGAAGGAGATAGGAAAATGTAAATGTCAGTTTCTTTGCATCGTTTTTTCTCATCTTCAATATTAGCATTATTATTGTCAGAAAAAATATCAAGACCCCTTCCTAATGAGATCACAAAACCATTGCTGAATAAAATCTTGCGATCATGCAAATCGTTGTTGAAACTGTATTGAAAATCGACTTCCGGTTGAATTTGCAATAAATAAGATTTTATGTTTTCTAATCCGTCGATTTGTTGGTCAACATTTTTCTGTTTTTGAATTTGACCGGTAAATAAATTTATTGACGTCAAATGTTTTTCGTGGTCAATCAACATTTTTACAAAACGAAACAAATTGTTTATCTGATATTGCGATCTGATATACGGATCATATATTTGCGCCCATTTGACGCATCCATCTAAAGTTTCTTTTATGATATTGTAATAATTATACCCTGTGTCACCCGATTTTATGCTAATAACCTTCGGGAAAATGTCTTGCTCACAATGGGGCTTTATATTTTCTATGCACTCTTCAGTTAGTCTCAATAGCTCTTCGATCTTTGTTTCTTCACTCGGAAGCAAATTATTTTCGGTGGAAAGGTTTTTCATAATCAATTTGTTAGCTTCATGGAAATGAACGGCTTTCAAATAGAAACCTCTGTGAGCTAAGTCGTTCGCAGATTTTGTTAAATAATCGCAAATATTAATGCAAATTCGCATCAATGGCTGGCGAGGTGTCATTAAAAGCAAAATTTCATTCCATAAATTTCTATAAATTATAAATTATTGATTTTCTAATAAAAATTTATATAGGTTTCTACATCTATTAGGAAAGTTTTACGCAAGTCTTTCTAAGTTAACATCCACTTTTATGGGATCAAGCTTCCCAGTCACCTACAACTTTTATTCAATATTTTTTTTGCAATAAATTACTAAATTATTCAACTTTATCTTTGGTCAAATTTTTATCAAACAAGTTTTATAAATTATAAATTTGAGTGACCTTGACATTTAATGGTGTTAGTATTTCATTTAATAATGCTAATTTCTAATTTAATAGAATTTTATTTTAATTTAATTAATAAAATTTTGTAACTATGAAATTTTTTGTCGTTATTTGGTATCAATAAATTTATACATTTTTGTGAATTTGTTTTAGCGAGTGATTCTAAAGAAACTGTATATAATTATTCCCAATAAACAATTTATTGAGTATTTTGTACACGTTGGTGTCACTGTCTGACTCCTTTGTGTCCTTTTGTTAATCAAATTGAACAACCCAACACAATAAAGTTTATTCAAGATTATCACAATTATACTTTTTCGATTACACCCTTTAATGAAACAATTGCACTTTAAACAACGCTTTGGCTTTGCACACTTTTCAATTTGAACTTGAACCTTGTGCATGGATTAATCTTCCAACGGGAGATGTCCCTTTCTGGTACGCTAGATTCGAAAATATTTAGTTATCACTAAATTAAACTCTCCTTTTCTTCCTTTCGCAAGACTATCTTTTATCTTTCTTCGACCTACTGGCAATTCTGTTTACTTGCCGGTCTGCTTTTATACCCATCTCGTAATTTATATATACACCTAAACTTTGATTTGCGTCGTTAATTGGGACTGTAAAGAGACAACGCAAATCACGACGCAAATCGAAATCAGTTATCGTATGTGTTTTACCAGTTTTTCATTAATTGATTTCTTGTAGTAAATTTCATGAAAAAAAACAAATGTTATTAATAAAAACATGTTTCTATATCATAAGTGTATGAATATCAACAAAAACTTTAATTCATTATAAATTAAAACAGTGCATTAAATAAAAAGACTTTAAAATTATTAAATTAAAACAAAAGTTAGCTAAATTCATAAAAATTATAATTTTTACATTTGATAATTTTTTAAATCCTTTAATTCATTTTAAACTTTTAAATTTATTTCAAAATATATTTTATTCGCGGTTCCTGAAAATTTTACAGCTTAAAAAATTATTAAAATCTAACAATGCAAATTGAAATTTTAACGACGCAACTTCGAAAACGACGCAAATCGAGGTTTAGGTGTATATAGTATTTATTAAAAAGCTCGACTATGAATCAGTAAATATATCGATAGTCAAGCTTTTTAATAAATACAATGTTAATGGAAAAGAAATCATTGGTAAAATTGGAAAAAAAATTCTTATAATATATATATATATATATATATATATATATATATATATATATATATATATATATATATATATATATATATATATATATATATATATATATATATATAAAAGATTTATAGAAATATTAAAATTTACCGATTTATATACAATACAGATTTTGCAACTTCGCTAACAAGATTTTGATTTCTCAATTTCGAAAATATGTTTTGAGTTTTCTGTGTGCCTGTTATATATGAGTGTTATGTTGCTTGTGTACACTCTCAGTGTACACATGTCCCAGTGTCAGTCGTAATTTAAGGGCAAAGAAGGATTGATCCCTTTAGACCACAGTATGCCAACGGGTTTATTTTTGGGTGAACATTATGGGTTTTGTTTTCGTTTATATACTGAAATAATATGTACTAATAAAATTAATTTTATATACTAATATTATTTATTAATTATTTATTTTATTCTATACTGAATTTTATATGAAGTTACCTTATTTAATACAATTATTAATTTTGTTTAATGCTGACTTTTATATTTACATTTAAGTTTAAGTTTTATTTGTATTAGTCAATTTTTCATTCAATTATGAAAGACATAAACGATTTTATTGGTAAGTAAAATTAATATTTTAATTAAATATTTTAATTTAATTATTTTAAGTTTTTTTAAATCAAGTAATTGTTTTAATAATCTAATGAATTCATTTTCAAAAAGGCTTTTTCAAAATTTCATTAATCGTTTAACAAAATGTCTGAAAGTAAAATTTTGAAAATGGAAGTCGATTATTCTGCTGAAGTAGAAAATTGGATAAGTGAAATTAAAACAAATGAAAATATCAGCGAGGCGTTGGATAAATTATATGTCTGTGAGAAATTAACTAGATTGGTATTCTTATTTTTTATATAAATACTCATTATTATTTACCAGGCTTCCGATGCAATATCTACTGGAAAATTATTAGAATGTGGTATTGAAATTTGTGCTGACAAAAATGAATGGAAAAAGCTCAATGAAATTATGCTTCTATTTACCAAAAAAAGAAGTCAATTAAAGCAGGCAGTTACTAAAATGGTTCAAAAAGCTTGTGAATATATTGATAAAGCTCCGAGTGAAGAAACAAAATTGAGTTTTATCAATTCAATTAGAGATGTCACAGAGGGGAAAATTTATGTTGAAGTAGAAAGAGCGAGAGTTAGTAAACGATTAGCAGACATTAAAGAAGCTAATGGGGATGTTGAAGGAGCTGCAGCGATTTTGCAAGACTTACAAGTAGAGACATATGGGTCTATGGATAAAAAAGAGAAAATAGAATTTATTCTTGAACAAATGCGTTTATGTTTAGCGAAAAAGGATGCAATTAGAACGCAAATTATTAGTAAAAAAATTTCTTCAAAATCATTTGTTGATGAAAATTTTGAGCCATTGAAGTTGAAATTCTATCAGTTGATGATAAATTTAGATTTATCAGAAAACAATTATTTAAACATAAGCAAACATTATTTTGAAATTTACCAATCAAAGTCGATTCAATCATCTGAAGAAAGTAGGTTATTGGTAAGAGTTATTGATATTTAATGCGAATTTATAAATATTTTAGAATTTAAAAAATGTTATGGTCTTTTTGCTATTGGCTCCATTTGATCACGAGCAAAATGACCTTTTATACAGGCATAAAAAGTCGTGTGAAAAGGATCTAGAAAAACTGTCGACAATCAAGTATAATAATTTAGAATGCGGAAAGACATTCACATACAATTTATTTTAGGGAAATTATAATGCTATTTTGCACCAAGGAAGTCATGTTGTGGCGCACATTTTGTGAGAAATACGAGCAAGAATTGAAACGAGATCCGACATTTATGGAAGAACAAGGAGCTGCACGATGGGAGCAGTTACAAAATCGAATAGTCGAGCACAATATTCGAATTATGGCTGAATATTACACCCAAATCCGGTTGACCAAGATGGCAAGCATGCTTGATATCGGTGAGAAAACCCTGGAGAAGTTTCTGTCGGATTTGGTTGTTAACAAAACAATTGAAGCGAAAGTCGATCGGCTGTTGGGTATCGCTCATTTCACCAAGCCGAAAGATGCGACTGAGATTGTCAATGATTGGTCTTATAATATCAACCAATTGCTGAGCTTGATCAAAAAGACCAATCATTTGATTAATAAAGAAAAGATGGTTCACCATGTTGCGTAATTGTTGTAATAAAAGCTGATTTTGTTTTATTAATTTGTGTAATAATTATTAATGATGCATTTGGAAAATAGCGCTATTTATAAGTGCGTTATATTATCATGGAAATATTGATTTTTCTTCTTAATGAATATTGTACATGTTAGAGATGATATGATTTGGTAATTTTTGCGCAATAAAGATATGCTTAAATTGTACATATTCAATAATGATTTTGTAGTAAGGATAGGAGTTATTGGACCTAACTATATATGTAAAATATTCTTTATTTACTTATATTGATGTTCTTGGCTCAACCTTATCAGTTTAAAACGACCTTCAAGCAATTCGGTAAAACACTAGGGGTATTGAACCTTAGTAAACGCAGTACTACCTAAAAAATCAAACACGAATGTTGCAATCAACCAGCTGCATACCCGAGTATATTTAACTTAACATTGACTGTGAGTCAACAAAATTTGTTTAACTGAAATACATGAAGAAGTTAGCCACCATGGAAAATTCCTCCTATAAAATGGAGAATTTCCCCATAAAATTCAAGCTTTACTTTCACTTTTTATTCAAAGATTTATAACCTTTTTTGTAACTTTTTTTGATAAATTTTGAGGTTGATGCATTTCAAATTGAATATTTTAAACGAACAAAATTCATGAATTATTTATTTTTCTTGGAAATTTTAGCGAAAAATTGGGGATCCAGGTCAGGAATAATTCAAAAAATATAAAGAATTTGAGATTATCGAAAAATGCCAATTTTTTTATTTGTTTTTCCAATTTTAGAATGGGTGATAGAGATTAAACCCATTTATAAATGGGTAAAATTATCATTCAGCCTTATGGTCAGAATTTAAAAAAATAGTGGAAGTAAAAGAAATAAGAGGTCAAGTGAAGGAATTTCCTATGAAGTTAGGAATAATTGTAGAAAGGGATATCTGGTTCAGTATATTCATGACAAGGGAATGATAAGTGTGATGAGGTATGTTGGATCTCACAAGATCTTGGAATGACGTTTACTGTAGATATGATTATGTACGTGTTTACCCTAGCCTATCATATGGTTGGGTGTATATATGTATTAATGGCTTTTAAGGGTGTTTTGCTTATTATTATTAAAGTGTAACATTAACGATGAAGTTGGAGAAGAAAACACAATAGTTCATAAAATGATTATGTGTATATGAAGGAGTTAAGACCTTAGAGAAGAAAATCAAACAAAACCGTCTATCGGTTGTCCGTTAATTCATTGATTGCTAGGGTAATAGGTACCTTCACTAGTGACAACCACCCATTGGAACCAAACAAACATTGTCTAGTAATTGGTGACATATGGTTACCAGTTTTGTCATGAGATTTGCTTGGGAAGCGGTTGGTTTGGGCGGATAGTCACTCACCAACCCAGCTGTGAAATAAAAATTTATATTAAATCCATTATTTGAGTGACACAAAAACATAGAATTGAAAATAAACTGGTTTTAATAATATGAATTTTGAAATAGATTTTTCACGTTAGGTGTTTTGTTATTTGTCATTCACCATTTTATATCATGGTTTCAAATCACAAACTTAAGCGTATTCTGAGTGGCAGCGATTCGAACCAAAACACCAACATGTTTATTGAGTCTCAATATGTTAAGTACTTTGTCGTTTTTTATATTTATTGTCTCTTCATATAATTTATTTCTACTTGCGGTGGTATGCATATGTTTTTCGACGTGATTAAACAAATCCTAAAATCTCCAATTCATGGGCAACATTTAGAAGTACAACAACAAATACTGTACAAAAATGTTCAATTAATTATGTTTTATAAAATTATTTAAATATTTTAATATGTACTATAAATATAAATAAATTTTGTTTCATGGACATTATAGAAATCTTAAGAAAGATGAAAATGTGATCATATATATTTTAATTAATGTTAATTTGACAATTATATCTCATTCGTCAAGTTAAATATTTGTCTGTGTTTTAATATATTGTTGAAATCCCACCCAAATAAATAAATATTGGAAATTATTCAATTTATAAAATATTATATTATTGTAAAAATTTGAAGAATTTTTTATTTGAAATATGAAAAATAACATTTTAATTTATTACGATGAAGGTAGTGGTGAAAACAGTTCGAAACATCTACGAAAAAGTTTGCAAATTCTTTTTCGCGATAAATATGACGTGAAGATGGTTGATGCGAATACCATTCTGACAAGCCAATGGCAATCAAGTTGCAAAATTATTTGTTTTGGTGGTGGTTACGATAAAGGATATTTAAATAAACTTAAGAGAGAAGGATGTGAAATAATAAGGAGATTTATTAAGAGTGGTGGAATTTATGTCGGAATATGCGCTGGAGCTTATTTCGCTTGTGATTATATTGAATTCGACAAAAGCGGACCCCTCGAAGTGGTTGGGGAAAGATATCTAAAATTTTTTAAAGGTTATCAGTAAATCTCAATTGTATTATTGCCATCTATCTTGAAGGTATTGGATACGGACCAATTTTCCCGGGATTTGAATATAACACGAGTAAAGGAATTCACGCACCCGGCATTTATAAGACGAGCCACATGGAACTTGATAAGTTGCATGTCTTTTATAAAGGGGGATGTGCATTTAAGAACTACTTCAATGATGATAAATCAACTATTTTATATAAATAGTAAGGTCTAAGGAACTTAGAAGAGATGAGATATAATAATAATTTTTTAAAAATCATGAAAATTAAATATTTAAAAATAATTATTAAATAAATAAAAAAATAATTACAAAATTTTATAATAAAAAATAAATAAAAATTTTTAAATGATATTTAACCCTTAAACCACTGAAATAGAATTACGAGGAACCGAAGTTCTCAACGAAACTGACCGTTACAAGCAAACTATGTGTTTGATCGTGTTGAAACCTACAAATTATGGTCGGGAGTTTTACAGACGAAAAACAGTCTTACTGGTTGGAACGCGAAAATATTTTGATTTGAATCAAATGGGGTTTTTATGATGACCGTCTGTAGACGGGTTTAGTGGTTAAAGGGTTAATGTAATTTTAAACGATGAGCCGTATGAGTAATTCATATCACGCTTGTGTCACCAATAGGCATAGACCGTCTTTAATTTCTATTAAAATATTAATTTGTAAATAAAAATATTTAACTTTTGTGTTAAATGAAGACAGGAAAGTCCTGATTACTAAAAGTCATTTATATTTTCAATATCTTTAATTTTGACTAAACCGATGCTTTTCCTATTTAACTCAAATTTTCGGCAATGCCATTTTTAAGTCTTATTAGATATTTTTGAAATAACTTTGAACCTTACTTTGATTCAAATAAAGGAACAAATATTAAGTGATAAGAATTATAATAATAAAATAATGAGAATGGAGTTTTACTATTCGAAAGCATTATCCGATGTTTCTTCTAATGGACTCGACAAGCATTTTGAACAATTCGAAATAAAAATCAATCTATAAAACACAGTTTCCAGTTTAATCCTTTATATGCAAAATATCACGGTTTCAAATCATTTTCACAAATTCAAAAAGCCGTTTACATTTCCTGTTTTATTGCAGTGAGTGCATTGGCTTCGGCAGTGAGTATTTTCAGCAAGTTTCAACTCAATTGGATGATTTGCTTTTCGTGTTCATTCAACACCGGTGAAGTTAATATAAATTATTTAAAAATTAAATTTTACTTTTTATTTAAAAAATTCAATTTATATTTATAAACTTTTCATTTATCCACAAATAAATTATTGGGTGTTATTTGATTTGGAACTGTGATATAATTATTGATTTAGTGCACTCAATGATGAAGCGGCCATTATTCATTCAAAAATCGGTCAAGGCCAAGCTCTTCTGAGCGGGATCCATTATGAATATATTCCCGATGATTGTCAGTTTGAAATGGAGATGGAAGTACGAGAAAAACTGAACGAGTCCAATTCGTCCCGTTTGATTCTTCTAACTAACTTGTTCCAATTTTTGGGAGTGTTTTAATGCTTACAAAATTTAGATGTAAAAACTTCTTTTATCGGAATTAGGATTCCTTAAGGTTTTTAATATCTGATTTATAGCTGTTAAAAATATACATTTCTCAAATGAAAACTAAACTTTTATAGCTATAACCAATGTAAAATAATGTCTAGTAAATAATGGGCAAAGCGGGACAACTTTGAAGGAGGGGGGGATCAACAAAAATTTTCATATAGAATAAAAATAATATGGTAATATTTTTTGATTTTTAACAAAAGTAAAATTTATAAATATAAAAATTTGTATAATATTTTATTCCTTGACATATTTTTATTCATTTTGAAGCTGGATAAATCGGGACTTTCCCGCCAAAAGCGAGACGTCTGGTCACCTTACATTATAGGCAATATTGCGCAATGAAAAAAGTAATAATAAAAATTAAGTATAATTCAATAAATGTACCAATATATATATATATATTTCATGTTACCATTCTTAAAGAAATAAGAAAGTCAAGCTGTCGACTTATTAGCATAATTTCAAATAAATAAATGACTTTAAATTGAACAACTTATAGATTATTCGAAAGAGAAAAATCGATTTTCATATTGCATTGAAATAATATGGATTCATCGAATCAATTATCTAATAAAGTATTAACGTCAACTTTATTTTACACTTTTAATATTTTTTTCACTAGGATATTAAATTTAAGGTTTACGGGTTGATCAAAGGATATTAATAACAATAAAAGGTCCAATAAATAAAGTTTAAAAAATGTATTTATCAAAGAAAGATTGCAAAATTGGAATATGATGGTGATCTCACTGAATTCGTAGCAAGGAATTTTGAACAAAACAAGTTGCAATTTTTTGCATTAAATAGTAATATGAAGGTCTGAGAACCGAATCCCAGCTTGTATTTGCAATCTCATCAATGCTTCCCTTAATTTGGCTATATTTGTCAGTGTAATAAGTAAATCCCCAAGTGATGATTGTCATCATAATTACGAGCAAAACCCAGCCAACGCAACTCCCAGCTGAATCTAATCCGATTAAAGTCAACATCCATTGGAGTATATGGCCAAGAAAGTACCATACTCCGAGTACTATAAGAGTCCAGACTTCATTCTAAAGGAAATGAGTTAAAATATTTTGAATTCTTAAATTATCATGTAATACATTATTTCTTTTCTTCACAAAATTCTTTTCTTCAAAAAATGTGAATGATTCTTTGATTTCATTTTCTAATTGTGTCTGAAACCTTTCCAAATGTTCAGAATATCCGAAATTTTTTCGATTGCTGAATTTTTCTATAGCATCAGCACGAATTTTCATATGTTCTTGCAACAATTGAGTTTCTTTTATAAATTCTCCTGAACAGATCTTATTCATTTCTTCGTCATAAAATCTTTTACAAATTTTCAATGATGCCATATTGCTTGCTTCAATGGTGCCCTGTAAATATTCATAGGATTATGCATCCAAGTATTAGTGAAGAAAATTACTTCAAATATCCCTTGAGGAGCAGCTACTTCGTCATTATTAAAAATGCGAAAATATATTTTGAAATACTCTAAAAGCTCTTGACAAGTTATATTGTAGCCATTTATTGCTTTGGGAGAAACATATTCAGGAGATAAAACCTTTGATACGTATAGACGTAAGTTATCCACAAATATTTTTTTAATATCTCCCAATTTTCCGTTGAATACCTCACTTGACATAACCTAGAATCATTGATTATTTATACACAAAATGCATAATAGAACTCACTTTTGTACCTGGAAAAGGCATTAGGCAACTGTCTATCCTTGAAAAACACTTTTTAATAAAATTGCGAACCCCGATTATTTGAGCATTATCGTTTTCATCGTACATCAAAAATTCGTCTATATAATCTTGTCCTCCTTCCATGCCATATGGATTTAAATATGGACTATTCCAGTCTCGTATTAAAAATTGCAAATGCTGGAAGGGTTTTATAGTTTCGTTTTGTTCCATTGCCAATTTTCCATAATTGATAAATACACTCAAAAATTCCAAATTATCCTCACGAAGCTGGGAGTTTACATTGAATATTTGCATTGAACTTATCATGGCGCTAAATCCGAATACCATTGCGTTCTTTTTCATTGAAGACTTTTTATCAAATGTTCCTTGAGTGTCCATCAACAAGACTGCGCATTCTTCTCCATTATTTAGTTTCATAATATATGGCTCACTCCATATTAAGATGCCTGTAGTATCAGAATCTTTTCCGTTTTTCCAACTAAACCCTGACAATGGAGTATTATAATCATATAGCCAATTAATTTTATCTTCAGATTCCAAATATTTCAGGAAAAAGTTAAGCATAAATGATTTTCCTCTTCGCATGTCTCCGGCAATAGAAATCACTACAACAGGTTTATCTCTAATTTTTTCATTTTCCAAAAGTTTTTCCAAAGCGTCTACATTCAATTCGAAAGAGTTTCTCGTCTCAGTAAATAATTGTATAGGATGTCCTTTTAGCATATCTAAAAATATTAAATATAATATATATTTTTAATTTATTTTTAAAATATATTAAATATTAATATAAATAAACTATCAATAAAATCAAAAAATCAATAATTGAATCAATAAAATTAACTCAATCAACAGAATAAACAAAATTGATAATTTACAAATAATTTCAAAAAAATAGATAATATTTAAAAAATAATTGTCGTACCTATTAAAAGAAAAGTAAATAATTATGATAAATTCGATTTATATTCAAACAATTTATTTAATTTGTGTTAATAGTTACAGAAATTTTAAATTATTATTAAAAATAAAATTTTCATGTGTTCTATATATTTAAAATATTAAAATATTTTTTTAACAATTATTTTTGTTAAATTGTTAACAAAATGTTTAGCTTTAAAATTAAGGATTGAATAATAAAATTATTCTAAATTTTTTAATTGCCAAATAAAAGTTGAAATTAAATTATTTTTAACTTTTAGAAATTACAAATCTTTCAATTAATCTAGAAAGACCAGAAATGCCTCATTATACTGTATTGTACGTTATCTAGAAATATTATATATTATATAAATTTTAAATATTTTATAGAAATTAAAAAGTAAAAAAAATCATTCCACAGAAAAAAAATTATAAAATAATAGAATAATTTAAGGAAATTTTTAACTTTGATTTTGTTTTGTAATAAATGTATAACTTTATTAAACTTTTCATTTTTCAAAGATTCCAATAATTATGATTTATTTAATAATTATATACAAAATACACAATGTCTGAGCATTTTTCTGTGATTCAATTAACCCAAATGTTGCCACCGTCCTTTTAAAAGAACGCTCCATATATATATTTTTATTTTGCATACGCTAGTTATTTAGAGATATCTATAATAAGAATGTGTTTAGCACATCACAATTACAAGTCTTGACCAGTTAACTTCTTTGTTTATTCTTGATTTTGTATACACTGCGGTATTTAGTTCTATGATAGTGCAAGAATAAAATTTTTTGAATAAAATAGTTTTGGCAACATCTGGGTTAATACATATCGAAAATTAAGGAAAATTAAAATTTTGTTATTCAATAATATAATATTTTCATTTTCATTTTATCTGAAAATTGACTTTTCTCTATCCAATGATGTCAAATTTATTCAATTTAAAAATGTATTTTTCTAAAAACATATATCACTACCCGACTGCGCTCGAGGTTTTAACCTTGTTATACATAATAGTGTTAAGAGGCTGTAAAACATTTTGCGAAATTCATTAAAAAATATAGAAAATGAAAACAGTGTTTTGTGTTAGACATCTTAGTCCACTAGATCGATCCTAACACTATAATCTGTTTTCTTTTACATTTTCATTTATATTATTTTAGATTTTGACTATAAATCAATGGTTTCTATTTAATCAACATTTATAAACCGCGTTGCATTTATTAAAAACCAATTTTTTGGAGAGTTTAATAAAAAAATGTTATCATTATGAAAATTCAACTTATTCAAGCAGTCTACAATTTGGTTTTAGAAATGAAGACTCTTACATGAAATGGTACAATTAATGAAAGGTTATGCGACAGAAATTGAATTTGCTGTTAAAATGTTTATTATTTACTCCAATGGTTATTAGCCGAAGTGTTGAACAATTATCCAATGTTTCAAATTCAATCATGGCTCAATCTCAAGTTATTGGACACGATAAATGGTTTTGTACAAATAAAGCGTGTGATATTAATTACAATGAAATTCTTCTGATGTGTCTTAGATTTAAACAAATGTTAAATAATGTTGCTGAAAAGCTCTGAAAGATGTATAAATTGGAAAGCCGGTTTGTACTCCATTCAAAATCAATTTTCAAGGAGGTTTAAAAGATCAATATGTTTTTTGGTTTTAATGGAACCTATCAATTTATCTCTTGTTTTGTTTTATTAAAAGATAGATAGATCGGATAGTTTTAAGCTGTAGAATTGCGTGGCGTAGAGTCGGTGAATTGTGAGCAATGATTATAGATCTAATTTGGAGCATTCTAACGATAAAATAGTTACAAGAATTTCTGGAATCATTTCTGTTTGAGTTTACAAAGCGGTTGTCTTTTGGGCCTGAACAGTTGTTAAATAACCCTATTTCAAAGTTAACATTTGAATGTCAGTTAACTTGATTTTTTATGTGTCAATATTGATGAAATAGTTAAGAAAACAATGAAGTAAATTCATTATTATTCATTATTTTTGTTATTCAATAGTATAATATTTTTATTTTCATTTTATCTGAAAATTGACTTTTCTCTATCCAATGATGTCAAATTTATTCAATTTAAAAATGTATTTTTCTAAAAACATATAGTGTTAGCATCACTACCCGACTGCGCTCGAGGTTTTAACCTTGTTATACATAATAGTGTTGAGAGGCTGTAAAAACATTTCATAAAAAAATATCGAAAATGAAAACAGTGTTTTGTGTTAGACATCTTAGTCCACTAGATCGATCCTAACACTATAATCTGTTTTCTTTTACATTTTCATTTATATTATTTTAGATTTTGACTATAAATCAATGGTTTCTATTTAATCAACATTTATAAACCGCGTTGCATTTATTAAAAACCAATTTTTTGGAGAGTTTAATAAAAAAATGTTATCATTATGAAAATTCAACTTATTCAAGCAGTCTACAATTTGGTTTTAGAAATGAAGACTCTTACATGAAATGGTACAATTAATGAAAGGTTATGCGACAGAAATTGAATTTGCTGTTAAAATGTTTATTATTTACTCCAATGGTTATTAGCCGAAGTGTTGAACAATTATCCAATGTTTCAAATTCAATCATGGCTCAATCTCAAGTTATTGGACACGATAAATGGTTTTGTA